>OMOV01098750.1:0-10066 GCA_900312565.1 Beryx splendens | reverse complement strand
AACGAGGGGTATGTAAATGTGGCGATACCGGGCTTGCAAATATAGACACACCAGCGTCAACTGTTTTGCTGTAATATATGCAGCGCCTGTTGGATTGACTCCGGGGAAAACTAAATGTATAATGAAAGCCCATTCGTGAGGAGGAATAAACTAATGGAGGAATCTGATGTCTCCTTAATCCTATGTAAAAAGCCTTGTCGTCTCCCCCCTATATTGACTGAATTGCTAATTAATGGCCCTCTATGGCGGAGGCCTATTGCGCGCAGTAATCCGCAGAAGAGAGATAAAGCATTCAGAAGGTAGAAATGAAGAGGAAACCGATAATCCACTTCAAGTTCAGTATTACACTGCGGGGAAAGGAGCAGCCGACTGTTCGCTGCTCTGCAACACAATAAAACACACAAAAGCATGTTTTATAATGATAACAATAGGCTATTAATAATTATATCTTTATTGTTGGTGTTGCTGTTGAATATAATTGTAATTATATATAAAATAATCTGAAATTATTAGGCTACATTTTCAGAAAAAAATATCAAATTGGTTGTTTTACAAGAATAATCACAAGTACAATTATTTCAATACAATATAGGCTGCTAATATTCAATAATAGCCTACTGTTCAATTCAACAATATATTCAGTTTTATGCAATACTATAAACTATAGGCTATATTACTGCTACGTGAAATGAAAACTATTAGGAAACTATTTATACAGTTATTGTAATTAATTGGCAATAGACCTTAATTACAACTTAATTGCTTTCAAGCTCCTCAGCAGATCCAAGAGCTGCTGTTTAAAAAGGCCATAATTGTATTTTTTTACTGCCATAACAGTAATTATAATAAACTCATTGCTGTCAAATTGTACATTAATGGCCAGAACTTTGCGAGATGTAAAAACATGTATCTTCATCCAAACAAGGTTTTATAAGTCTAAATGAGAGGGCAGCGGCTCTTAGTTTCGATAAGTCTCTTCCCTGCTCGGTCCGTGGTTCGCCCACAGGACTGTAAATGTGGTGCATCTCGTGGTATTTATATATCAAGGGCTTTCACGGGATTAGCCCACTAACTTCCTAACAGCGCCAAATCCTGAAAATGTGTTGGCTGGATGGGCGTCCGCCTGGCCACGTGGATGTGGAAGGGGTGTTTTTTTTCATCATCATCATCATCATCATCATCATCACCACCACCATCATCATCATCATCATCATCATCATCATCATTTTGTACCCTCTTTGTGTGTTATTAGTCGTAGTTTTACTAGTTATGGGGAGGAAGAGGAGGAAGAGGAGGAGGAAAAAGACTAGAATGATGATTATTTCTGTCTAGACATTTTTCTCTTGGTATGAATCCCACTAATCGCCTTGGCTGTTGCTTCGTCTCTATATAGTTTGTCCATCACTTCGATCACCTGTTACCCATCTCACATCTCTCCAAGCGCAAACTCCCACCTTTAAAAAAAATTAAAGGCGCATTTGTTTGATTAGACATGTTTACTTTGCCTTAACGCGGCACGATCTTGAGGGAATTACTGGGGGAAATTTGCTGGCATATCAGCTCAAACTCATTAAAAGTCCTCCTTCAGAAATTCTTAGGCAAATGAGGGTCTTATCAGATTAAAAAAAACACTACAGGAGTGCTCGCTGAGATCGACGGAGGGGTCCAAACGCAAAGTGAGGAGAGATATCCAGTTAAGCACCCAGATAAAGTGAGCCGTCGTCAACAAACTGAGCCTGCATGGTTAACTGCGGCTCGGGTGGGGCGTTTTAACATGGATATTTGAACCTTAACTCAGGAGAGGTCAAGAGGATCGCCTCATTTGACAACCAGTATGATTGACACGGGTTTTTTCCATCGTTTCTGCGTGTAAGCTGCACGCAGGGAACCACCTTAACTCGGTTTTGCCACCTTTATAGGCTGACATTTAATGGAAATGCATAGTATACATGTTAGTAAGTATCAAACTGAGGGAGTTGTATGAGGATATGGCCTTTAAAGGTGGGAAACGCATAAATTAATGCTTTGCTTTTCTGAAAATATAATGGTTTCTGCTTCTGTTGGTCATCGTTTCTTAATTTCCCATGCCACTGCCTCTGCGTCTCCAAATGAATTCATGACCATGTAATAAATATCTGTAATCCGCACTGCGCCCCTCACGTGCTCTTTAACATGCATGTTTGGCACTCAGTGTCAGTTGACAAGTAAGCACAGACAGTTTCGGACCGAAGCTTGCGCATCTCTCGTTTTCAAGTTCCAGCCTTTCATTTATTTTTTTTGTCGTGAAATTTGTTTTACAGTGGATTTTCATTGAGTTTCCTTTTACAGAATCGCTGTGCTGCAGATTCACTCTGTTATGTTTGATATTCAGTGTGCATTTTTTTTCATGCCTAGCTTTCAGTACAATCCGCTCGGTGGCTTGCTTTATCCATATTGAGTCCCTGAGTAAACTGCGGTGACAGGGCCTGCCTGCGAGGAGCTCAACTCGGGTTTCAATACGACTGCATCGTTTTACTGGGCCACTGGACCCCTCTCATAAAATGGGGCCAAACTGTGTTATTTTCATTTTTATTTGGTCTTGGGCTGCTGCGCAACGGCTCCTCGGTGCGCCGCGGGTACACCGTGCGTCCCATCTCTCTTTACATGCTTTTATTTGGAAGAGGAAAATAAGCGCCAGCCCCAGCATAAACACACTGGCAGACATATCTTGTTTCTGCAAGCTCCGGTTGGTTGGGCACACCGTCATATCCACATGGATGTGCCTGTCAGAAAGAATATGGGCGGGCGCAGCATGGTGACGTAGAGCTCTGGAGAGAGGCGCAGTTGGATAGGCAGTGAGCAAGGAACAGCTGAAATGAACAGAGAGCGGTGCAGTGTGTCTATGCCTCTGGATCTAATATCACCTACCTGTCCTTGTCACTCTGATACTCAGCCGATGTATCTGTCGTTTGCCTCCGACGCCAGTATGGCAGCATTTGGCCTATTTTAAAAGAATTGCTGGGCCAGTTTATACAGAGAGAGAGAGGGGTTTCAGCTGAATTGCAAGAGGAACCGCGCTGCTGTTCGCTTTTGGAGAACACGACGGACGACTTTCCTCTTCTCCTCCGAGCACTGAAGGGGACTTAATCTGCTTTTGACAGACAGTTGTGCGCTCTCTTACCGATGAACTCTATGAGGGATCCACTGAATCTAGACCATCACCACCTTCCCGGGAATAAACTTGCCTCCAATCACCACACGGCGCTGGCAATGGCTTCTAGCTTACAGCCGCTGCAGCGGTCTGTGGATTCAAAACACCGGTTAGAGGTGCACACAGTGTCGGACACTTCCAGTCCGGAGTCTGTAGGTAAGAACCAAGCCCGGTGTGCACACTGTCCTCCGCACAGCGCGCGGCGGATGACAGCTTATCGTTGATATATAACAAAAGATGGTTCCCACTAATCTTAAAGGACGTTTTAGGCGCAGGAAGTTATTTGGTGCATGCAAATAGGCGATTCTAGCTGTCATTTTACTAACAGAAGATTGTGCCAGCGCAAAGAAGCTCATGTGGTATGTAAATGAAAGATAACTTGGCTTGTCCACGAAAAAAATGTCACGTAATTATTTACATTTTCAGTGATTTCATTCGAGTTTGAATCCTAGAAGAAAACGTGAGAAAAAATGTAGGACGATGCAATATCCAGGACATGACACGCATCACTGGATTTATCAGAATTTCTTGTATCCTCATCATCATCTAGTCATACAAATCTCATCTCTTATATTGTCATGGATTCTGGCATTTTTGTGTCATCAGTGTAGCAGAGGCCTTAGACTAAACGCCTGGACTTAGATAATGACCATGACTGAATTAAATTGTTTACCCGTTACAGAGAAAGAGAAGGGCCAAAATAAAAACGAGGACTCTTCAGATGACCCTTCCAAAAAGAAGCGACAGCGGCGGCAGAGGACTCACTTCACCAGCCAGCAGCTGCAAGAACTGGAGGCCACTTTCCAGCGGAATCGCTATCCGGACATGAGCACGAGGGAGGAGATAGCCGTGTGGACCAACCTCACAGAGGCCCGGGTCAGGGTGAGCATTCCCCTGAGTGTAAACAAACACAATTATTCTGTATAATTTCGGGTGATTTGTGCCAATCTTTGGGTTACCCTAATAATGCTATCTTAATGAATTATTACGCACGGACACCAAACTTTACACAGAATTACGCACGGCAAAAGACTGCCCGCAAAGAATGTAGGAAACAGTATTCTGTTGTAAAACAAATAATGATAGTCTTGTTTAAATATACTAACTGTTGCAGCCTAATTTAATTAGATTATTTATGTTTATCTATTAAGCCAATCTAATTACAATGCAAAACAATCCAGTTAGTATTATTTTAAAACATAATTTCGCCTCCTGGTTCTCTGCGCACGGGATACATTTTTTCAACATTTAATCTTTCAATAAAATAGCTCACTTTTGGCACATTCATTAGCTCTTTCATAGCCATTTTAAGTGTAATTACACACTAATAACGTTGTTAACAGTTGAGGCTATTGACATTTGTCAGTGACAGATACCAGTCGTGTCCCGCTGTCCGTGTGAAAGAGGTGCAAAGCTTGTATTTTGCTATTGTCGCCCTGGCGTTGTGTAATTAAGGTCAGCGTGTTTGTGGAAGCCTGCGGAGGAATACACATCCTCTCCACATTAAGATGGTGCAGTGACACCCGCCGCGCAGATGCTTTCTGTTGGATACTGACGGAATCAAAGCATATTTCTCTGCATGGGGAGAAAAACATGTTTTGAATTCACTCGCGTTGCGTGAGAAGGCGTTGAAAATACTTAGGAAAGCATAAGGTTTAATTAAAATGTAGATACAGTCCATTTATTAATAGAAATAGTGGTAGTATTGTGATAGTATATCTTGACTGTTGGCTATGAAAGCATTAGCACCAAATTGAAGATGGCCAAATTTAAAAAAAGATGTAGAAATCTATTGTTAGAATTTTACTTGAGGCTAAATGATGAAATCATACTAATTTTCCCTAAAGAAAACCTCTAACCTGTTCCCATCGTCTGCTCTAGGTGTGGTTCAAGAACCGGCGAGCCAAGTGGAGGAAACGAGAAAGGAACCAACAAGCCGAGCTTTGCAAGAACGGCTTCGGTCCGCAGTTCAATGGACTCATGCAGCCCTACGACGACATGTACCCCAGCTACACGTACAACAACTGGGCTGCCAAAGGGCTGACGTCGGCCTCCTTATCCACCAAAAGTTTCCCCTTCTTCAACTCCATGAACGTCAACCCTTTATCCTCGCAGACCATGTTCTCCCCGCCCAACTCAATATCCTCCATGAGCATGACTTCCAGCATGGTGCCGTCGGCGGTCACCGGCGTGCCCGGCTCCAGCCTCAACAGCCTCAATAACTTGAACAACCTCAGTAACCCGTCTCTCAACTCGGGGGTTCCCACGTCGGCCTGCCCATACGCGCCTCCGACCCCTCCTTATGTGTACAGGGACACTTGCAACTCCAGCCTGGCCAGCCTGAGACTGAAAGCCAAGCAGCACTCGAGTTTTGGATACGCCACTGTGCAGAATCCTGCCTCTAATCTGAGCGCTTGCCAATACGCCGTGGACAGACCCGTCTAATACCTACCTGCACTGCAAAAAATACCCATCGTAGCCAAGTCGTTATGAGCTAGTATTGAGGCTTAAAATGCTATTTTTCTAAAGGGAGTGAGAAAATCTGCCAAACGGGGTGAGATCGTTTCACTTTTTTCCCGATTTGTTTCCGGAAATTTCTTGATCAGATGTTATTTCTTGATAGTAGTTGGAGTGATCTGCGTCATTCTGCCTTGTTTCAAGATACTGCCACTTGTTCCTAGAAATTTCCTGAATATGCATAGAGAAACACGTGGGATTATCTCACCCCGTAAGCATAATTTCACCCTTATTTTAAGGAAAATAAATGTTTTTAAGACTGAATACGCGCGTAAATGGCTTGTTAAGATGGACATTTTTTGCAGTGTGTGAGTGAACGCAAACAGCCGGCCACAGGAACAAGAGACTACTACTACTTTTTCATTTTCAAAAGGGCACTAGAAGACTGAACCACTGAAACAAGCTCAGCTCCACGACGGAGTCCAACTGAAACGGGAGTTATTAGGTTTATTCCCCTTTAACGAGGAGGCCTGTTTTATTCTGCAGAGCGCAGAGTAGAACCGACAGGCCTATTTCATGTTTTAAAGCTTGTCATGAGGGTTTTTTGGTGGATTTTGGACGTTAATTGTTGACTGAAAGGTTGTATATATTTGAATTATCATCTCCTGTTTGTCGAGGCGAATGCGCTATAGCCCTCCAGTCTTCTCCAGGTTCAATTTACCAACGCATGTGGGAAAAAAACCCTAAAAGGAATCATGTTTTGCTTGCAAACAAAGGGAATGTACATACTAAAACGCACCAGTTGTGTGTTTCTAACATATTATAAATTTATTATTAATGTCTGTGTGAATATCGATTTAGAATAGCAATTCTGGATTTAAAAAAAAGAAGCATCAAAATGTTCCTGCGAAAAATTATTTGGTTTTGCTCTGTGTATACTATTTGGTACGGAATTATGTTTTTTTTTTTCAACATCCAAAAAAATAAACTATTGTGTTTTATTTAATGGAAGTAAATATATTGTTCAAAACATCCTGCTGGGGGACTTTTATTGAACCTTTGTGTTAGTAGTCTGTTAGTGGAGTGTAAAGCAATGACAGTCTGTCTATAGCCTTTCGATTATGTGCGCTACCAGGCCGGCTAATCTATAGGGGGAAACAATGGGCCGCTCCAATACACATAGCAGTGAGATGTCCCGTCAGATGAACTGCTGAATACATGTCTGCCTCCTCAGCCAAAGGCCCCGGCTGGTCACTGGTGCTTGAAATAACACGGGAATCAACAAACAGGAGTTGGACCACACAACAATTACAAGAGTCCATTAGGGTGCTAGTGTGTTTGAACGGAGGAGAGCCTGCACACTGAAAAGTCATGGTAAATTAGTCATGAGGGGTGCATGCATTTTTTAAGGGAAAATGTTTGATATCTTGTTATTACACTATTATGCATAATATCACATGCACCATACAATTAGATTTATAGTTGCATAGGGATTTGCTGCTCATAAAAATGCAGATTGCCTATTTATTGTATTAATCAGCATAATCTATCAAATGTAACCGTTAGACTTGATAGTCTTCAATAATAAGAGCCTATTTTTTCACAGAAGTGGATTATGTTAATATTCTATCCAGAAAGTTCCTACAGTCCATCCCCCCAAAAAATCCTCAAATATTCAAGGACTTGCCCACAATTGCACGGTTAGCCTACTGGATTTGGAGCCTACCTTTATGCAGCTGTTTGACTTTGCATTGTATTTTTTATTGTATTTTTTATTTTTTTTGGACAGTCTTGTTAAAGTGTGCGAATGCAGCAAAGCAAAGCAAAGCCACGGTTCAGGGAAATATGATTCACAAGTTTGAGCAAACAAACACACAGAGAGACACACAGAGAGACACAGAGACAGAGAGAGAGAGAGAGAGAGAAGGAGAGAGAGAGAAAGAGAGAGAGGGGAGAGAGAGAGAGAGAGAGAGGTATGTGGGCCAGGCCGAGCTGGGGACTCAGGAGGCGGGTACGGCTGCAGACAGAGAGGAAAGACCGCAACACTTTCTGCATAAAGGACTATACAGTAAATAAATATCCAGCTTTGGGTTTGCAGAGCAGACCGAGCTGCGCGCGACACCTCTCTGCTATGAGATACATAACAACATTCATGTGGCTTGATTGTGTTTTAATTCAATAATCCGGGCCTTGATATGATTACATGGAGCTATTAGCACCATTAAAATGAGCGAGATGAGCTAGAATATTCTTTGTTTGAAAAAAAAAAGTCAACGTAGCCTTTTAGTAACGGAGCCACAGAGCCGATTTAGGATCTGATTTCATACTGGAAGAGGCCCTAGGTCATCTCTCAAGGGGGGAATTATTATGTGGTGGAATAAATCACAGTCTAACAGCAGAGCAAAAAAAAATGTGCCAAAGGAGAAGCGCATTCTTCTCTTTTTTTGGATACAGCTGATTGGCTTTGTCTGGGCAGCCTGAACGCCTGATTTCAGTGTTAAACTTTTTTCCCCTAAAAGCTGCAGGCCGCCAGAGATCCTTTCCTGTTTTTTTGCACAAGTGTCACCTTCTGATGGAGTCGGTAACGTGGAGCAATAATCAGCTGACAGGGATAAGCCTTGGCAGCTGTGTAGGGGCGAATACGCAGTCTGCGCCTCAATACACATCCACAATCAACATGTGAGCAGCGGATGGCCTGAACAGACAAGTCCTCAGTGCGTAATGTTCATTTGGTCAAAAGCAGCGGTCAGGACTGCAGACCTCTGCCTCTCCGACTACCAACACCAGCACAAGGTAAGAACTCATGCATGCTCAAGTACATAAAAAAAAAAAAAAACACGGATTTCCCTGTTATGCATTTGCTTGTTCAGTCACGTTTCCAAATTGATTTTTTGCGGATACTTTTCCAAAAATAGACTTGTGTGGTAAAAGTGGGCTTTTAATCAGGGTGGAAATAAATGCACATACAGCCTCAGTCTGTTCAGATTCTATCCACGTTTAGCCCAAATTAATATGCTAAGTTCAGACAGGGCAGAGGCATTTACGCGATGAAGACCTATAAATTCTGCTTTTTAATTGGAGGCTTTTGTATTTCAAGAGCTGATCAGGCAAAACTACTGCTACACAATAACATGTCGACACTGCAGTTTGAGGCTGTAGTTCATGTTAAAACACTAATGTAATACTTCACTGGTGTTTTTAAGATAGATTTATATTTCTCGTTACTTATTTTTCGGACACCTAAACCGTACTACAGCCTACATCTTGATGTGAATTGTGAATTTATTACTCCAGCTGATTAAAACTCCAGTGCAGTAAACTCACCGTCACACACAGACCGAGCCGAGCCGACACTGCGTTCACCTCCACTCCACTGGGAATTCAAATAAAGCGAGGAAGTGCAAATATCCAAACACGTCGCCTATCGTTACACCTCTAATCTAAATAATTAACAAGCTCTCAGTATTCACGCCGCGGCGGGTCAGAGACGTGACGTGGTTTGGCAACACGCTGCATGATATCTACCTACAACCATGCTGCCTGATTACACGCTGATGGGGCCTGGGTCTGAACCCATGCATCTCCACACATACATAACTTTTTTTTTTTAGACTGTACACCTACACACTGACGAATGGGATATTTCTGAGTGAATTTTGAGAAGAAAAACAAAATTAATTGCAGGAATCAGTTTCCATCAACGTCAAATTCAGCAGGCACCCAGTCACTTACTGCAGGGAATTAACGGATTAGGCGACAATTGAAGTTTTGGAGATGAGTATTTTTTTTTTTTTTTTTTTAGAAATGGGTGTTAATTTAGGATTTCAGGTAGTGATGCGGCTGAATGAAGCATTCCCCAAAGCGTGCCAAGTCCTTTAGCCACTTTTCAAAATGACGCCAATGAGGCTACTTTGCAGAATTTCTTTTCAACCCTAAGTGAGGGTTAACAGACACGCTATCTCATTCTGTGGAGTTTGAGGTTGTTTTTACTCGATCAAGTGATACGGATGGCAATGGAACAATTGTAGGCGCGGTGATGAATATAGATTTCGGATTTTTCAGATCAACATGGGTCAGATCAATCGCCTATTTTTGAAGTAGACCACGGATTATATGCCTTGAAGCAACAGGCCCAAAACACGACAGGACTCCACTGCTGAAGCCAAGGAGCCTTCAAACTCTGAGATCATGACCTGAAAAACTGGATTCAGTAGTTTTCAGTAGTGAAAGCCAAGTTTAGCCCCATACTTTCTGATTTAGGTGTGTTTCTATTGGAATTGATACACAGAAACGAATACAGGAGACACACACACACACACACACACACACACACACACACACACACACACACACACAAATATCCTCAATATACACACATGCTGAGAGGTCGGGGCGCGAGGGGGAGGGGAGGAGGGGGGG
>OMOV01098745.1:0-12066 GCA_900312565.1 Beryx splendens | reverse complement strand
AGTTCAGACGTGTGCTCTTCCGATCTCATTCATCAATTTCAGCATTTTTAAAATGGTGGAATATGAATCATTCACAGCATGATTGATCTAAAACCATAACAAACAAAAGAATCTGAATGAATGTATGTCAGCTCATGAAATGTCGAGCAAAGAAATTCGGGAGTTTAATAACTACTTTCGCTCCTTTTGGCACATTTTGGCTTCATGACAGCTTCATAGCAAAGCGGGTTGACATGATCATAAGGTTTCAACGTGTGGTTAGTCTGGATGAATCTGGTTAACAAGGATGTGAGTCAGCTTGTTGCCTTTGTGTTTTCACTGTGGATGAGCATGTGACCCTGTAAGATAATACCCGCCAGATTTAAATGCAGCGTCCATCCCTCATTTCATCAGTTGATCCCCAACAAATATATGAACAGTGAAACAGTGAAAATGCCCTGAGATGTAAGTGTTCACCATAACAGTGACCTGAGGATAGTCCTACATTCTCATGCTTGCCCTGCTTTGTCCAGAGAGTGTATGATATGCTCTGGGCCCGGCTATGTGTGATAAATCAGGAGGTAGCCCTTCGTACCAGCGTCTCCTTCTTTAGATGACAAATTGAAGCAGGGCGGCGACTTGTAAGGGAAGGGAACTCTGTTTTCATCCTCAGCTCTTCAGACTTACTTCCCTGAAGTGCTCTTCCGCGTGCCACTCTCGCTCTCTAGCACATGAGAGAGACCTGTCCTTTCATCTTCATCACAGAGAATACAATGTGTTTTTCACAAACTCACAGAAAGGTCACTGCTTGCTCTGCCTACACAAGACATGGAGCACCTTGGAAAAACATTAATGGCTGTTTTTGTGGCTCACAGAATTTCTCCCAGGCTTTGTCGTGTTTGATGGCAGCAAAATGGGTGATAATGGACATTAGACATGGGTGAAAATGGTGTGCTGTTAAGCAGCCATTACTGTTGTCGTTATACATGGACATGGATGTGGGGTTTACTTGGCACTGCACTAAATGGATCCCAGCACAACTGGGTTGCTGCCTCCTTGTGAACAGCCACTCCAAGGGTCATTACTGTGCATGGACCACTCCAAATTTTCCAGCCACATTTTCTCCCTCTTATCTATTAAATGCAGTGGTTGAGAGCCATATAATTATGAGTCATCATGATAACAATGATTACATATCATCACAGTGAGTGTGCCAGGCTTATGGAAACAGAGTGGGACAAAATGAAGAAACACAATACAGGAGATGCTGGGTTGATACTGACCGTTCCAAAAGTCCTGGAGCTGGTCAAACACTGGTCTATTTTCAGTTCTTGTTCAACGAGGAGTGTCTATTTATTGGACATGGGTGATGTGTGTCCGTCTCTGCCAGATGTTTATCTGTTCTGATGCAGAAAAAGTCCAAGTTGGTGGAGCCTCACCACATCTGAAACAGATGAATTTGTCACCATCTGTTTAGCCAATAGAAAGAAGATGGCAGCTTATATTAGCGAGACCTTCGTATTATCACAGTGTCCACAATTTCTTTACTGTGTTAACTTCAAATGAAACAAGCATAAAATGGAAAGAGCCTGGCACAATGTTGGGTTAACTTTAGAGATAACAGGCCAAATGTTTATGGTAAGATGGTCTAATTTGATGATACGTTCCAAAAGAACCCAACAGACTGTTTTGTGAATCTAGCTGCCCCCTTATTCGTGAGCGCTCTGAGCATTTTCTTCATCGGTCTCATCTCTCTTGGGGGTTAGAAATGACTTGCCTGATATTCATCCTGAATTAGCATCTTGCTTTGCTTTGTTATCGTGCCATATTTTGAAAAAAGTGGGCCAGGATAAAGGCAGGGAAATGGCAGGTTTTCTCATTTGATTTGATTTTAATCCGTAGGTCTCCTCATTTGACCTTGTTCCGTTATGCCAAAGCGGCAGCTGTGTTCCTCTCTGCTCTTAAGTTGTTTCCCTGGCATTGAAATAGACAGCCTGTGGCAAGTTGTTGACCCACAATGATTCTGTGTATAGTGTGTGTGCGTGCGTGTGTTTGTGCGCGTGTGTATTTGTTTTGGCTGTGGTCCTGCCCCCCTGTGATGTGTGTTGTTATCTGGGTAATTGGTGATTGTCCCAGATTGTGTTTCACGGATGACCTCTGGCCACTGACCTCGAGGCTAACTCAGACCTTTAGTAGCCAACAGCCATCTGCCTCAAATAGTCCTGAGACCCAATTACTGACATCCAACTACTTAACTTTAAGAAGAAGAAGAGAAACCGTGTATCCTGAGTGCTTGTTTCTGATGGCACCGCAGGGACAGGCCACAGATAATGTGCTTTCCCTTCTAATTATCTCAGTTGCACTGGTCTTGGTGTAATGATCTAAAATCTCTTTTATGTTGATGGTGATATTGTAGGCAACCTTAGGGTGCGCCACACCCTCCTTCACATTTTCACACTTTATTGTGGTTCAGTTGTTCAATGAATTGCTTTCATGGATGACAAATTGCTGTATTGTTCCTCTTATCCATTGTAACCATCTGTGCTTGTGGTATCCAGTAATACATCTGTGCAACTTGCCCTCGCAACAGACATGACGAGGGAGGGATCAGTAGCGAGCGAGGGAGAAAGAAAGAAAGGGAGAGAGAGAGAGAGAGCACTGAGCCCCTTCACTCGGCCACCTCTTGATCTCTCAAGACCTCTGGTTGCGTAAGAGGCAAGAAATCCTATTGCAGGCACCTGTGTGTGTGTGTGTGTGTGTGTGCGTGCGTGTGTGTGTGCGTGCGTGCATGCGTGCGTGTCTGTGCGCGTCTGAGTCTGAACTACAACGACCCTCGTCTGGCTGCATTGATCTCTGGCCGCTTGCCAGAAACAGAGGCCGAGACGGGCAGACGTCTCATGTAAACCCCGAGGAAGAGCGGAGCAGAGCTTGAGGAGCATGCAACTCAGCACCCTGTATCAGATGCATGCTGTGATCCGCCATGCACCTCCGATCATGGAGAGCCCCTGAAACGGGATACAGCATTGTTGGGGTACAGGGAGGACGGCTCCGAGGGTTTCTATCAGATAACTAGCCGTGTTGTACCTATTGGATTTTCCAAAGCTTTGATTGCGTTTCTGAAAGAGCGGCTTGAAAGGCTGTCCGGCAAAGGTCACTGCCGAGACCTGATTGTTTTGGGGGGGGTTTTGTCATCTTGATCCTTTGTTCTTTGCCGTATTCTTAACACAGCACACTGACGTCATTGTTCAAACACTCTGCTGTTATGTCATTGTGTAATTGAAAGATAAGGAAAGGGGAGATGGTGAAATGCAGAAAGAGCCCCAACACTCCACACACACACACACACACACACACACACACACACACACACATACACACACATACACACACACATATGCTCTCACACAAGCACAGATACACACACGCTTCTTTCATTTCATGTTGGATGCTGTGAGACAGATCATTATACTAGAGAGGAACATCCTCATCGACATGAGAGGATCCCCATCAAAGTGAAAGGAGAGTGAGTGTGAGGGCTGCTGGTCTTCCTCTATGTGCTGTACAAATAAAAAAAATCCATCGTAACAACAATCTTTTTGTTAAATTCTTACTTTTCTTTGTAGTATGTATGTATGTGAAAAATTCTGCCAATTTGGAGACGTAATTTTATTTTTTTCAGATGCAAATCAATTTGTTGACATGTTGTTAGTAGTTGAGTGAGCCACAGTATTTCAAGATAGCGTCTTGTTGCACAAGTGAAATTATCACACCCGATTAGCAATTTCTTTTTTCAAAAAAGAAGACGACTCAATTTTAAGATCAGTTTAAGACTCAAAAGTAGTGACTTGTTAAGGTACATGTCTGCGTATGTGTGATGGCGGGTGTGTGTGAGGAGGGTGTTATATGGTACATGTGTGTTTGTGCATGTCCATGTGTATGTGTGCTTACAGGCATATACATCCGTGCCTGCCTGTGTATATACATATCCATTTGCCCCAGTGTGAGTGTATGTGTGTGTGTGTGGACAGGACAGCTGCTTGCCGGCCCTCCTTGGTGTGAGTTACTGCCTCTGTCCCCTTTCTTTCTGAAGGGACCCTAGCAAGGCACCCAGATGGCCCCCCAGGAAGCAGCATTAGCCGCCTGTTGCTCCAAGTTGAACAGGTTTCATATGTGTTAGAATGTATGTCACTTACTCAGTAGATGAATGGGAAATGTTCTACTCATGCTCATAAGAGATAAAAGTGGAAAAAACAAACCAGCAGTTACTAGGTTTTCACAACAGCAGTAGCAGCAAAAATATTCATCTTAATGTGCCATTTATTTGTAGTCCATTACAAAAGTGACAAAATCTGCCAGTTTTGAGAATTTTCTTGATATCAAGTGAAGTAAGTTGGATCACTCCACCAGCATCAAGATAATGTCACTTGACTCAACAAAGTTCTTGAAACAAGTGGATTTGCATTGGAAACAAATGATATGATCCCAGATTTTTTGCTTTCTTCATCTGTAGATTTTTTCATTTGTTTTAAAACCAAAATTTTATTATTCAGTGCTCGATAAATGACTTGGTAAGATGTAGATTTTTTTGCAGTGCAGCCTCCATTTTCTCTCCATTATTCTTAATGGCAACAGGTGTCTGAGAGGAGGGAGGAGGGAGGGGGTGTGCCCACATCCCTGCTTCCATGGTAACCACAATGTCGCCGGGGGATTAGAAGAGGATGGTGTCTCTGGGGAAAAACAAGATGCATAGATGGACAGGCACTTTAGGCATGACTTTGCAACACACATACACACATACAAACGCAACAGCCTTTATCTCTCTGATACATACAAGGTCAGGCCTGTAGGCTTGCAAAAACAAGCACTTAACCTTATGACCTTAAAAACCTAAGCAATAAACCCAACACATATACCTGAGCAATAAAACATGACACGGATGCAAAGAGGGGGTTTGACCGCTTTGGCACTATCGCTCTGATTCAGACACCCTCTGCACCCTTTTATTATAAACTGACATTTCCTTCTGCTTACCAAATCCCTCCTCTCTTTTGCGTTTTTTTTACCAGCCAGTCTGTTCATTTCTTCATATCTCCATCTGTCTGTGTGACTATCGATTTATCTTCTGTCTCTCACCCCCTTTCTCCCAAACTCTCTCGAACCATCTAATAAATGTGAGTTAATGAGAGCAGCTGTGTCGTGTCATTGTCCCTTAGCAGTCAGTCATTAACGGTGATCATGTCCTATAGGCAGTGAGGCGCTAATCCACCAGTTGGCCTGGGCCGTGACTGTGGATGATCACCAGTAGGTCTTCGTCTGGTCTCATTCCCAGGGGCTGAGACTGGAGAGAATTTGCACAGAAAGTTTAACAAGTACATGTAATTGGCAGCATATCAATTTCTGTTTTCAAATGTGAAGGGTGTGGAGAAGGGTTTAGGGCCCCCAAAGCGGCAAAAAAACACTGAAGATAACAATAGGAGGGGAAAAATGTGAAGCAAAAACGAAGAAAAGCTTTTATTCAGTAATAAAATCGCATGGGGAAATAAAAAGCTATGGAATGGGTGTTGATGAAACTCTTCCACAAGCAGTTTTCCTTACAATGTCTTCTTCAGCATATTTCTGTTCTCCCTCACATTTCTTATTAAATCTATATTTAACCAGGCTATGAAAAATGGGGCTTATTGTTACTGTATGTCTGGTCAGGGCTCTTTAGCCTTTCATATGATTGAGATTTCCAAGTGCTCTTTTGTCATTTCATCAGTGATCCATAAGTGCTCCACACCATCATTTATGCTTAATGAAACCAGTGCCCATAAATGGGGTTGATGTCTGCACGACTGCTGACTTTTGCTGCCCACCTTGGCAGCGTTTGCCGTTTGGCACACAATAGTGGAGCGAGTCAGGGAGCCGGGCAGCGCCAGCCAAGGCAGGCAGGCAGGTGAAACCGCACCACATCCAGGCTTTGAATTATGGATCCGTGGTGGGAGCTAGCAGTGCTGTAATCAGCAAGATGGCCAACCAAGTCAAGCCTGCTGCTTTAATGACTGGAGTCCCGTTGATTAGAAAACCTATCAGCCAAGAAAGGCGCTGGGCAAGGGTGCTCCATCGCACCCCGCTGCTTTATATAGCATTTAGATAGCGCCATCCAGCTAATTGGTTTCATGTCGCTGCATAAGCAAGCTGTTGTTTTGACTTTGGCTGATCCTTGTGAAGATATTAATATTTTAATAGCCCCTTTTTTCATAGCCACGTGTAAATTCACGCTCTGGCCATTTGTTTTGTCAGCCCCCAGGGTCGGGTTGAATTGAGTTGAGCCCCGCATCCAAATGAGAAGTGGCTCTAGCGTGTGACACGCATTGTGATGCGAGACAACATGATTAAAACTGCTAAAAACGACACCCGTTTACCGAGGCTGTCGACCAGGAAATTGCTTTCCATTTCCCCTCATGCGGTGCTTGGACCCGTCAGGCCCATGGCCTGCTTGTGTCAAAGTTGATGTCTCTTTCATTTGGAGCCATGAATTAGTCAGCAGTCGACGAAAGAGAGGCACTTGGTGCCACTAGACGGAGCAGCAGAAGCAAATCCATTGCCCAGTGGAAAATCTGACCTTGACATCATCCCATAATCTGTTATTGAATTTGACCATGGTTGAGACACTCTTTGTCTACTAATATTCTCATCATGTCTGATCTGTGAAGGGTCAGGGTAAAAGAGCTGGCTCACTCACTGTGTAAGCCCATCTGCCGGTATTGACTTCTTCATAGAAGACAAATACAGCCTGACCACAAACTACAGGTCAGGCAGTAGGACAGACAATAAAAGTCATAGAAATAATATACAGAAGGACAAACGGAAAGAATTTAGAGAACACACAC
The DNA here is from genome assembly GCA_900312565.1 of Beryx splendens. Classification (NCBI taxonomy): domain Eukaryota; kingdom Metazoa; phylum Chordata; class Actinopteri; order Beryciformes; family Berycidae; genus Beryx; species Beryx splendens. Next base: position 5,215 of record OMOV01098745.1, on the reverse strand, counting down.
AAATAGATGCAATACATAAAATGAAAATAAATGATAAAATACTTAGAAGGCCACACAGGTAGATACAGTAGTTGGTGAGGTGTACTGCAGTGTTGAAAGCGTGCAGAACATGCAGAATTTCTGTCACACACGTGAAGTTGTTACCTATTTGCTCTGGCTTTCAACTGTCAAAACAGGAGTCAGGCTAATTCCCCAAGCTGATGCTGAGGAGGCTCAGTGTAGTTCTACAATGTTTCTGCCGCGTGACGACTGTGTTTCCAACATCAGAAGGGAAAACAGGTGGCAGAGAGATAGACAAACACAGACTGGCAAAAAGACAAATAGATAGCCATGATAGTCACGCTCGTATGCCTTCTGAGTCTTTATATTTAGAGTCACAGTTAATCTCCTAAGAGTTCATTATCAGTGTCATAGTTGCACAACTTGCCCACTACTTTGTCAACTGTATTCATTAACAGCGGCACCAAAACCAGTCTGACATTTGCATTTATCTTATCAGGTTCCATGTGTTTGCTGTATTGCGCCAATGGTGTTTGTGGAATGGTTGCTGTGCAGCTGTCCGCCGCCTCACAACCCACAGAAATGATTATGTTTGATCGATCTTCCTCCCTTTTGAGGCTGCTATTGTTGGATTCATGGGAGGTAAAAACTAGAGATGTACCAGTCAGGTTTTCTGGGGCAACAAGATTGGCCTGAACACTGTGTTTAACAGATTGTTCTTATGGCTGCATGGCCTATCCATGTGTAAATAAATCATAGATTTTATCCAAACATGATAATTACATGTTTGTGCTTGATGACTGAGGTGCTTACTCACCTATTGCCACTGGTAGCGCATGACATTAAATTCTGCAACAGCGTGATCTGTATCAGATATTTGGAAAAACTGCCAGATGGATGTTTTTGCTACCTTGTGTTATGTTTAATGGATCCAGCTAGATCAAGAGAATTTCCCATGGCAGACTGTTTTTAGTGCTAAAAGACAGTGGACCACACATGCACTCATCTCTGAACACACACACATACACATAAACACACACAAACACACAGCGTGGGAGTGCGCGGGCCTCTGCTCTTGTGGTCAGTCATGCCTCTGCCCACCCTGCTTGCCCTGACTTGCTGGCTGCAGCTGACAGGATATGCTGCTTGTTCAGTTGCTACGTGTTTATGTGTACATGTTTCCATGCGAGAGAGAGAGAGAGAGAGAGAGAGAAAGAGAGACAGAATATGCGGGAGACTTGTATCCATGGGACTCCCATGTTTTCAAATAGAGCTCCTAAACCTGTACACTAGACCTCAAGCCTAACCTCAAGGCTAAGCAGCTGGTCGTGACCCAGACTTCAACTCACACTCTTTTGTCTTTCAGAAGCTCCTTAACTGAACTCAGCGGATTGCCGCCTATGAAAAGCACCTGTGTTGGCAAAGTGCCCTAAAACTCAGGGAGGTAACCTATAGGCTGAGTACTTATATTACATTGCTAGCATCCATTTACTTTATATCTGCCACACAAAGCACCCAGGTGCGTGCCCAGGCATCCAGTCTTATGTTGCCATAGAGAGTGCCATCACAAGAGCTGCCGCCTTACCCTCAGTCTTATCAGGAGACTTAAGAAAATTAGCGGCACAGAATCTGCCCAAGCAGCAGCTGTTGTGTGGGTGTTTATGGGTGGGGCCGTAGTGGGCTCTGTAACTTAAGGAACACAGATGACAGATGGGATGAGAGGTGTTATCAACACCATTGTCCCTTAATGGTTTTCCCGAGTGCACGCACACAGACAAAAACACACGCACACGCTTGCACATACTAAGAGACACCCACTGTACATGCAATTATGTAAGAGCGCTCTTGCATGCTTATCAGCTTTCTCGAGGAACGCCTAAGCACACACATGCACTGTGCTGCCTGTCCTGACCTCCCACAACATGACAGACTTCTTGAAGCACTTTAAGGACACAGTCATCTGTTCATCAGTCTGGTCTCTCTTTCTGCCCGTCTGTCCGTCAGTCGCTTTGCCATTTTCTGACAGACCGAACGATGACTCGTGACTTTCGGCTGACACAGGCATGTGGGTTCTGAAGTGCGCCGGACCGGCCGAGGCTCCGAGCGACTGAAGTGTCTCTGACCTTGGATACAGAGAGAAGTGCTCTCTTGTTCACGATATCTTTCCTGTGAAACGCGATCAGAACTCGCACGTCATTGCAGCTGGACTGTGTGCAGAGAAAAGTTAGAGGGGAAGGAGGAAGTTCAGCAGAGGAGGAGGAGGAGGGGGAGGGAAGGATGAGAGGGAGAGAGTAGCCCGGTCAGCGTCAACAGCTGTAGTCTCATCCAAGCCTCTTGTCCTCACCTGCTGTCCCCGTCACTCCAACACAATGGCGTCTCTTCTTCTCCATGCACGCCGTTCGTGGCATAGAAAAGAATGAATTGTTCTGTGGAGAAAAAGGGGGATGAAAAGAATAATCTTGAGCCCCATAAAAGACTAAACAAGGGCAAGCAGGAAGAGTGTAGCTTCATCCCTCCCTCCCTTTGCTTTCTCCATCTCGTCTTCCCCTCCTCTTCTGTACTTCATCCCCCATCCCCCCCTTCCTCCCACAATCTGTAATTGGTAGTTTTTTAAAAGTCAGATCTCTCCTCTTGAATTTCAATTGAGAGGCTTCAAAGTGAGCGGCTCAGTGGTTGAGGGGGTCATCAAACAAGCCGGGTGCGGCTGCGCTGCCGGCCTCAAGGGGAAACACTCCAGCTCCGGCAAGCGGAGCTGGACAGTTTAGCCCTGGCCAACAGCCAGCTATCCCATGATCCTCGGTGGCCCACTGGCCTTGAACTGTACTCAAGAGTTGCCTAGATTCACTTGTTTTGAGTTCTGTTACTAACTCTTCATCACTCGACATTTCCGCCGGTGGCATAGCGGGAGACTCGAGCCCGCCACTTGGGTGAATAATAACGTCAGCCGCTGTGTGTGTCGATGATTTGTCAACAATATTAGAGTTGTTATTTCTTCTGACATCATGCTGTGCCGTTTTTGTGTAGCGTTTGGCTCTGAAATGGGCCTTTGGAGAGCTGTGATTCACTGATGGGTAATGATGGTGGGGTTGCGTTGTCGGGCTTTGTGAAGCGACACATCTGGAACAATGAGACAGATCAGTCCCCGTGCACTCTCCATTCACGCACAGGGTGATTTAGATGTGTGTACAAACACTCACGCAGACACACACATTCTTTGCAATCACATTAAACAGCTCCATCCCCACGCCTCGTTTGAATGCACTTCATTGAGCTGATCCCTCCCAGATGCTATGAATAACCTTGACATGTAGGCTGGTTGCTGGGTCATTATGTTGTATAGGCAGGATTCAGAGCGTGGCAGATGGCTTGAGTGGCTTACCATTTGCATACGTGCATGCATACATACATGGCTTTTATATATTGAGAGCGTCCTTCTTCTGTGCAGGGGCTGTTCTTGTCACAAGCACTGCCTCTCCAAGATAAGAGGGGCCAGCTTCCATTGACGCGTCCATTCAGTCCGTTTTCGGAACAATGATCAGTATTGATTGGGTGGTTAAAAAAATACCTCTTTTTCTTTCGCTCTCCCGCCCTGTCTCTCTGTCTGTCCTTCTTTCTCTTCGTCTATCCCACTCTCTTCTTCTCTAGATGGTGGTTCTGATGGACCCCATGGAGGACCCAGACGACATCCTGCGTGCCAACCGCTCCAGGGAGAAGACCTACATGTTTGACGTGGCGTTCGACTACTCAGCCAATCAGGTTAGTCGGAAGAAACGGTCGAAAACAACAAAATAGATGACTGAATAAAACAAAAACAATATGGTGTGACATCTGTGGTCTGAAGTGTGTTTCCTCTCCCTGTGTAGGAGGAGGTGTACCGAGCTACAACCAAAGGCCTGATTGAGGGCCTCATATCAGGCTACAACGCCACTGTGTTTGCCTACGGACCCACAGGTGTGTGTGTGTGTCTGTGTTTGTGTGTGTGGGTGCTCACATGAATGTATGCATGCATGGGTGCGTTTGTGTGTGAGTGGGTCTGTGTGTGTGTTTCACAGCGCCCACAGTGATGGCCTTTATTTTCACACAGTTTCCCCATTTTCCCACAGTTACCCTAGTCCTTCTCATATGGAAGCTCAAAGCATGCTGGGTAAATAGATGTCTGTTACCCATCAAATACGTATATTGTCTCTCTGGCCCTTAGGTCAGCCGCAGCCTCGGTCCGACCATCAGCACACACTCAAGAAAATATTGTCTTTTTCTCAAACAGTCCAAGACTATGATATATATATTTTAAATATCTCATCTGCTTTTATTTTTAAGCTCAGCATGAGTCTGATTGGAAAAGTGAGTCATGCTCTGCCTCCCACTGTCTCAGCGAGTCATGGCAGATTGTCACGGATTCGTCAAGCGCTGTGAGCGCCCCGCATGTAAAACCATTTCTATTTCACTCCAAGCCATCCATCTGTTCTTCTGTCACTACGTTTTTCCCCTCTCTGTCTGTCTGTCTGTCTGAGAGATTCACCAATCTTTATCTCCTCTCAAGGGATTTTAGCCTGTAGGCATGTGTGTGTGTGTGTGTTTGCCCAGGCAGAATTAAGACAGTACAATCTAGGCCGGTGAGGCAGGATTTCGGGGAGGACCAAGGTTAAGCCTTCTGCACTGGCAAAACATGCCGCATGTTTACATAGTTCCAGTGGTGGATGAAGTACCCGAAAGCCACACTTGAGTAAAAGTACAGATATCTTACCAGAAAATGACTTTGGTAGAACTTAAACACCTATTAGAATACTTGAGTAAAAGTCTTAAAGTATCTGATATTTACTGTACTTAAGTATCAAAAGTAGTTTTATGATATTAAATGTACTTAGGTATTGAAAGTAAAAGTACAAGTAAATGCTGTTAATAAAAAAGTAAGCAAAAGAGATGCCTGGGATTGAGTAGAAATCTTCTTCTTCTGCTTGAGTTTTATACCGGTTGGCAAACAACGTTATGGTGCAAATACCGCCACCAGCTGGAATGGAGTGTGCATCGTGATTAACGTTACTTGCAAGCTAGGAGCGCTGATTCTCCAAACCTGCTTGCTTGCAGGCTACAGAATTTCTTCCGATTTTATTTTGTTGTAACACGTAACGAAGAGGCTTAGGGGAAATGTATTGGAGTAAAAGTATACATTTTATTATTATTAATATTATATTATTATATACATTTTATTAATATA
>OMOV01098732.1:0-10199 GCA_900312565.1 Beryx splendens | reverse complement strand
TTATTTCTCAGCCTAGCCATGTGCAGTGGAAGTTAAAACACACTTGACATTTCCAATATCGTTACGGTTCGAAGTCATAAATAATTCAGATATGGAGGCGGGATAGCACGAGCTGCGCTTCAACAGAAGGAAGAATTCCTTTCTTGCCTCTCCACCTCCATTTTTCAGTGCACCCTCACACCTCGCGCATAAAACTTTTATCGATTAAAATGAGTTTTAAACGGCTGCACTAGCCGACCCGATGCTCAGGCACCTGGGCGCCTCGTTTGTCGATGTGCTATTGATCGCTCTGAGGTGAACCGCTCCTCGCTGTCCACCTCGCAGGATAGGAGAGCCAGCCGTGACCTTGTTGCCGAGTCGGCTCTCATACTTCACTAGACCTGAAAACACACAGGTAGAAGAGAAGGCGCCACAGGTAGAAAACAATATTCAACAATAAACACTTTTGCTCTCGCTTGTCCACTTCTTCCTTCTGTCTCAGCGGGTCTCTTCCATGTGCATCGGCGCAGTACTGCCGCATCCATGTGCAGCATTTTCTGTATTTTAATAAAAGCTTTTGAGCTTAAAGGGGAGTGCCACCCATTTTAAGAATTCACATGTTATTTCTGTTCCCTAGGGGAGTTTAGTCAGTGTCTGTCAACTTGCACCACTCTATCCTAAAGCTAGAAATAGAGAGGAGAACCCTTGAATTCGTGGTGCCACTGGGATGTAAAATTAGGGGCTGCTCCATTGAGAACAAATGGGACACTGACTTGGTGAAGCCATAGGTTTCTATTCTAGCATTGCTAACAGGTAAGAACCAGAATTTAAATCTTATTTGGGTGTCCACCTCACTGGATAGGAGAACCTGACTGTGACCTGATTGCGGGGTTGACTCTCATACTTCACTGGACTTGAAAAGAACAATATGTGTTAAGAAAGTCAGTGCCCCATTCATTGTCTATGGAGAAGTGACATCACAAATTCAAGGGTCAGTTCTTTAATTTCTAGCTTTAGGAGTGGTCCATATTCATTGGTTGACTAAGGATCAGACCTGGTGGGGAACCTGGAAGGGGAATATGCTTTACAGCACAAAACAGGAAGAGGGCGCTGTTCTTCCAGTGCCAATGGGGCTATAATTTTCAGAGTTTCTGAAAATGACAGATAAATCACTTCCAACATATTTGTCCTCTACAGTAAAGCCAAAGAGAAAACCTTTGACTAAGAAGCAAAGATCCTCTTTGCGACAGGAAGCAAGTGCGAGATAGAGGCTACCAGTCGCCTCGAGCATGATCTTCATTTAGTGGGAGGTTTCTCAGTTCATTTCCAAACAGACCCTGGACCTTGGAGCGAGAACATGATCCGACTGTGATACCACCCAACTACAGGACACGCAGTGCATTATGGGAATAACACAAGAGTCTAATATCATAGGAACATGTTTAATAGGAAAGTAGGACATGTTAACTTGCAGGAGTGTCAGCAGAGTCCCCCTGTTTCTAAATGTAAAACTGATGTGTTCAGTTAAAATGGATCAATTACTTATTCTGAATCCATAACATAGAGATAATCCTTTGTTATACATGAGGACACAGCAGGCCCAGTTCCCACAGAGAGAGTTTGACTACAAATGCGATGATCCACAAACAGAGGAGGCAGATTTTGATGGTCCATGTTTGTTTTCCCCGGAGGAAAGTCCTTTCCCGCTGCAAATTTCTGACTAATGACGGAAATGACTGCTCAGTTCGTTTGAAATAATGTGAAACATAACCGAACTAATGTACAAATGCGACAACACCTCATCCCCTGATTTGGACCACAGCAAATGGATTACAGGTTTGAATTGCCCATATAATCACCATATCTCATCATTCTTCTTCTCCAGCGCCACAGTTCCCAGGGAGCTGCTCCTGAAGGCCAAGCAGGACGGCTTCTCAGACCGGCAGGTTGGCCAGATCGTGGGCACCGGCGAGGGGGCGGCCAGAGAGCTCAGGCTGGCTCACGGCATCAGACCCTGGGTCAAACAGGTGAGCGTCACTGGGCGCCTTCCTGGAGCCTCCAGTGCAGGTCAGGTGGAGGGAGCTTCCACTTGATCTCACACCGTGCGCTCGATACTTGACCCCTGCCTGCTCCACACCCACGCACGCACGCACGCCCGCAAACACACACACACACACACTCCTTTTGGCTACATAATTAGAAGAATATGAGAATATGTAACAGGGGCAGAGGTGAAAGATGTCATTGGCCCCATTCCACCTGGCATTAACGCAGGCTTAAAGCAAAAAAACATTCTGAGCCTGAAATGTTCCTGACTGATGGGGGGGAACATTCTCTATTTCTCTGTAAAACTAGTCCAATAACAAGAACAATGAAAACAATTGACACATGTCTGTGCTGAATGAATGAATATTCAACACACAGCATTATTTATTACAATAAGGATAACTGTGGAGCCCCCCAGTCCAGGGGTCACCTGGTACAAAAAAAAAAGATGCGGAAATCAGTGGGCACGGTTTTCTTACAGTTTACTCCAAAAACGTGCCCATGGATTAGTAAACCATGCGCACAGATTTGTATTATCTGTAAATGATCACATCAATAGGTCTAATTTATGATCCGATGTGTGCTTTGGTGTCAATATGAAACCCATTTACTCCCATTTACATGTTAGTTCAATTTTATATGCAACTCTCTGGGCCGCTGTGGTGTCCCTGTTTGACGTTGTCAATATACATATTACAAATCCGTGTGCAGTCTACTAATCCACGCTGGTTTAGGACTCACTGTGCGCACTGATTACTAATTCATGCCCACGGTTTACTATTCCGTGTGCATGGAGCCATGCCCGGTTTACCAGTCGGTGCCCGTATGGATTCCCACATCAATTATTGTTTTCTCCGTAGAGAACAGCCAAAGCAACGCCACATTTTTTAAATTTATTTTTAAATTTTCGAATTTTTCCCCTTTTTCACCCAATTTGGTCATCCAATTGTTCCCCTGCCTAAGCGGTCCCGGTCGTTGCTCCGCCGCCTCTGCCGATCTGGGGAGGGTGTAGACTCTCACATGCCTCCTCCGATACATGTGGAGTCGCCAGCCGCTTCTTTTCACCCGACAGCGAGGAGTTTCGCCGGAAGGACGTAGCGCGTGCGGAGGAACACGCTGTTCCCCCCAGTGCTGAATGACGATTGTAAATTGTGAAAGACAGATCACGCTCCGGTCTGTCATTGCTGCTGGAGCGGCAGCTGTACCTGTGGCTCCCGGGGTGGTCAGATATCAGAGTGCCGCATAGCGATCCTTTAAAATTGATGGAAATTGATGGAAACACCTTGTCTCATTTGTTCCCCATTCACCAGTATCCTGACAATCCCTTTTTGACAAGGGTGTTAGTATCAGAAATGCCTGACGCCTGATGGATTCTGTATGCACTTTGTGTTGGGATTCCCACATTATTAAATTAATTTTAGTGTCTGTAGCTGTTATATCTGGACTGGAGCTACATTGAATTTACACCTTGTTGTTAAAGGGCATTATTTTATTTTTCCGTCCCTTACATGTTCTTCTGACTGGTTTTACATGCATGTGCCACGATTAAAGGTATTTTTAAATTAGTTTTGCTTTACCTCTCTCTTTACCACTTTTGCCTCTCCAAAATAAATCTTTCAACCAATAGCTAACGGGTTCTGCGGTTACATTAAAACCCATTTTCTGTCAGTCACAATCCAGTCAAGCCAACGTGCAAACCGAAGCCAGTTTCTGGCAGCTATAGTTCATGAAGTGAAATGGAAATTGAAGCTAGATTTCATGCAGTTATGTGTTAAAATTGCTCCTTTACTCAGAGTAACTAGAAAGAAAAATAGGAAATATCTGATGATAAAACTTGATCAAAACACTGGAAAACGAATTACAGTGACAGTAAGGGAAAGCAGGAAATGAGCAAAAACTCCAGTCATGCTGGAATTGTCTTTTAAAGTAGCCAAATGTGCCTCTGGCCACGTCCAGAACTGGTTTGAGTGATCAGATCTTCAATGTGTCTTGGGTGCGTTTACACCTGGATTTTTATGTGTTTTTGCTCAATCTGAATGAAATCCAATCACCCAGGATGCAGGTTCATTCCGGGTGGGAAGGGGGCCATTAGTATTCCTTCACTTAGCGATTACTATCGCACCTGTGTAGTAATATTCATAATCATATTAAACCTATTCACTATTCTGGTGGCATGTCTGTGATAGCAGATAGCACAACCTGCCAGGTGCTGTGAATAAGCTACATGTTACTACCAGATGAGAAGAGGGAGATTGTTTCCCACTGATTGAATGAACTATTTCCTCTGGTCTTTCTTTTCAGATTGACACCTTGGCAGCAGAGTACCCAGCTATGACCAACTACCTGTACTGTACCTATCATGGCCAGGTATGAGGTCCCTGAAAAGAAAAGAAAGCTACTCACATTTAATATTGTACCATTGCTGTTTCTTAGTAACCAGACCAGCTACTGACAGCTGGTTTAAAGTGTGGTGCTTCCACGCTGATTCATCACTGCAAAAAATGTCTTCTGATTGAAATGCCTGAAGATATGAGATCTGAGAAGTGGATGAAAACTCTTTATGAATGTATAATCAATATTGTACTGCACAAATATTAACAAGTCAAACAATGAAACAAGAGAAACTGCATTGGAAGCAAGTGGAATCATCTCATCCCCACTGGCAGACTTTTTCAGCCAAATTGTTGCCAAGGGTATTTCTTTAACATCGGTTTTGTCAATTCGTCAGGAGCACGATCTGGACTTCAAAGACCAGGGAATCATGGTTCTGGGCTGTGGGCCCTACCACATCGGTGAGGCCGACGATAAGCTTTCATATCATTTTGATGCTGTTCAAATAAAGGCTGCACTGGATACATTAGTCTATATGATTTAACAGTTGCTACTCTGAATATTTTGAATCTTTTGTCTTGTTCAGTATAACAAGCTCCTGCCTATAGCTAAAATAATCACATTCTCCACTGGTTCGGTCCGCCAGGGAGCAGCGTTGAGTTCGACTGGTGCGCTGTGTCCAGTATCAGGGCCTTGAGGCAGATGGGCAAGAGGACCGTGGTGGTCAACCACAACCCCGAGACGGTCAGCACCGACTTCGACGAGTGCGACCGCCTTTACTTTGAAGAGCTGACCCTGGAACGCATCCTGGACATCACCCAGCAGGAGGTCAGCACACACACACACACACACACTAGGGTTTGACCGATGTGGGTTTTTGAACGCTGATGTTGATACATTTTGATTTATGCCGCTGATAGACAATATTTGCACTGATATTTGGTTTCTTAAATTATGTTTTCATACTAAAATTCCCCCCAAAATTTCATGGATGATTTCCCCCAGAATTGTCAGGTTGGGAAAAATCCGAAACAGCATTTAGACAATGGGACACTAAAACTCTCAAGCCCAAGATACTACTACTACTGCTACTTATAATAATAGTAATAATAATAACAATAATAAATATTAATGCATACATATGCATACATGTGTGGAATGTGAACAAAATGTTCCATTATAATCAATTTAGATCAAGAGAGCTTCCCATAGGCAAACAGTGTAGTATTGATCAGTTCTACATTACATATGTAATCTACCAAACTGCATCATATCCATCATATCAGAGTTGGATGACACTGATACGGTCTAACCCTGACACTCTTGAAACTTTCTGATTTGTTTTGATGTGACTATTCTGCTGAAGAATAACTTCTATAAAGATATTTGTTTTCCGAGGAGTGAGAGTATTAGCGGAATGGCTGCGACTTATTTCCACAGAGTTCCCACCCAGCAGTAGTCCACGGTGCTGGACTATGAGCCATTTGTCTCCCAGGCCGGGGAAAAACAAATTCTTTGCTCAGACTACCATGGATGAAGCATCGGCGGCAATAGCCTAATCCTCTCTGTTGACTCATATATTTGCTCGAGTCAAAAACTGGTAATGCACGCAGCTTTTCCGCCTTTCCCTCCAGGATCGGCTCGGTTGTGAAATGTAGCCAAACAAAACTCCTCTCTCTCTGTCAAACAGCAACAGCGAAGGCTCTGAATGGGTCTTAACTGGGACATTTGTTATGCATACAGTATAGGCTAGTCTGAGATTTAAGAGCTTACGTTTCTACAGTCGTGTGTGGTTTTTTTATGAGTCTGCAACGTTCGCTGACCCCCCCGTAACTCTCGTAGTTCATGTGGTTCCGCTTTGCCAATTAATTGTTCGTCTCACAATATTCTTAGGTGGTCATTTTCCAGCGCCGTCGAGCTTTTGGGGTTTTTTCTGACGCTGTTGTGAAGAAGTTCCAAGAGTTGAGAAGGGTTTATTTTATTTAAGGAAGCTGTGGAAGTATGTCTCTTAACTTGGTAAATATAAGCATTTGCTAGTAGCACTGGAGCTTCTGAGATGTGTGTGTGTGTTAGTGTGTGTGTAGATCCCAGCTGCATTCAAGATTGCAAAACGTGTTCAAAGGCACGAATAAAGGCTTTTCCCTGAGCTATATCTTATGTGTGTGTGTGTGTGTGTGTTGTTGCATGTGTATGTGTGCTTGTGTATGTTTGCGTGCTAATGTCCATTGACTTTCCCTTGCAAAGGAATTGTAATCCAGTTAAAGTAGCAATGGGATCAGAGTGTGATTAAGTATTTGTTTGTACAGGGAGATAACATTACCATCCACCCCTGTCTCGCAGGTGTGTGTGCGCACACGCGTGCGTGTGTGTGAGATAAACACAGCATTAGAGCAGGGAGCTAAACTCTGGACAGGAGCAGGAGAGCAGGTCCATGAATAATGAAGAGACACAACCTGGCATTGCTGTGGAAACAGCACCCCCCTGGATCAGCCAGACAGTAAGAGGGGCAGCAGTGTTGTTATTAAAGGGAACATGCTCACACACACACACTCACACATACTGTCCCTCGTGATAAATAATGCCACGTGATAAATGGCATGACCTAGATAACCTAATGAGATTGTGTTTTCAGTATGTAATCAGCGGCTGGAATAATTGGAAGTGGCCACAAGTTTCAATCTGTAAATTGTGGCTGACAGGCTGGTGGCAAGAAGTTCAAGATGTCTTGACGGAGTTTCTCTTCCTCCCCTCTCTTTTCTCCTCCCTCCTCTCGCTCACTATTCTGCCTCCCTCTTTCATCTCCTCTCCAACTGTACCCTCCTCCTCTTTCTTCATATGTTCTTTTCCTCCTCTTCCTCTCCTCTTCCTCTTCCTCTCCTCTCCTCCAGGGTTGCTCTGGCAGCATAGTGTCAGTGGGAGGCCAGATCCCCAACAACCTGGCTGTCCCGCTGCACCTGAGCGGGGTGACCATCCTGGGTACCAGCCCCCTGCAGATCGACCGGGCCGAGGAGCGCTCCGTCTTCTCCAGAATCCTGGACGACCTGGGGGTGGCCCAGGCCCCGTGGAGGGCCCTCAGCTCCCTGGTGAGGATATAGATATAGTCTTTATTGTCCCGCAGGACATTTGTTTTCACAGCCAGTACGTGCACAGAAACATAGATAACCACACGGTACAGATATACATACAGATACATAAACACATAACATTCATCCCCCGTCTGTATGCCCGCACATATACATATATCACATTCACAGATAAGTCTGGCTGTGTACAAGGGTCAGCGAGGCTGTTTGTTTAGTATAGCTATGGCAGAAGGGACAAAACTTCTGCCAAAGCGGGCTCTTCTCCATTTCAGAGTCCTGTATCTACGGCCTGACTGCAGTAGTGTGACATGTCGATTGAGGGGGTGATGGTGTCATTCACTATTGTGAGTGCAAGGCGTGTGATTGCTCTGTTATTCATGTCTGAGAGATTGGGTGTAGGGGAGTGGATGCTTTTGGAGGCAACATGTGTGATCCTGGTAAGTTTGTTTTTGTTGGAGATGGGTGGGTAGATGGTGTACCTAGTCTTCCTGAGCAACAGACCACCGGCTGTAAGAATAGGTACAGTAACATCATCGACCATCATCGCCAACACCGGAGCCCCTCAGGGCAGTGTCCTCAGCCCCTTTCTCTCTCTTTCTTTCTTTCTTTCTCTCCTAGATAAGCATAAAGAAAAAATATAAATATAAACAAGGTCACATTAGCTGTGCCCAATGTCACTTGTATACATATACACTGTATAGCTGTACAAGCCTGCATCAGTCTACAAGGTAAGTACACAGTAAATACAATATACATACATATATACTCAAAAACATTTTTGGAGTGGCATGTGAGTATCCAAGCCCTGATGTAGATACAAAATGACAAAGACTAATAGTGATTGATATAGAGAAATGAAAGGAATTGGTGCAAAACAGACCGAGGTACAAATATAAGAAAGCAAAAATAAAAAAGTGAAAATAGAAGATCTGAGCAGTTCTGTTAGTTAGGCTGTACTGTACATACTGTGGTCTACATGGCTAAATATCCACACAAAAACAAAAAACTGCTAAGCTGTATCAGGCATGGTTTTGAGTTTACCTGTATGTCAAAACCGGATCCCAGATGGAGAGGAATTTGTCCCTGGACCCCCCAAGTGAGTATTTTATCTTCTCTAACTGTATGAATTGCATCAGGTCACTCAACCACATAGACGCTTTAGGTGGAAGCACTGATTTCCAATGTAATAATATTCTGCTCGCAAGCAGTGTCGTAAAAGCAATGATGTTTTTATGTCTTTTCCTTATTTTTGAATGTTTTCTATCTGTGATATCAAATATGGCTGCTGCTGCATTGGGTTAGAAATCAATATTAAGTGCCTCCGATAAGGTTTTGAAGATCACAGACCAGTAAGTTGCCAGAGCAGGGCATGACCAAAACATATGGGTTAGGTTGGCAGGGGTATTACGACACCTGGTCACAACTTGGGTCTGAATTAGAAAAGTGAGCTCGATGAAGGACTTTGTAGAGCACAGTTCCAAATGTCCTCCTCCATGTCCTCCCCCAGCTCGTCCATCCAGTCCGCCCTGATGTTCGTGAGGGTTATATTTGTAAGGGAAGCTATACAAATATTTATTCTTGAAATTAGCCTTTTTGAATTAAAAGGGGGGCCACTACTTTTCTTAATGATTAGCCAGTCATGACGTCCACTGCCGATATGATGGGATGTTCCTCCCTGACTCCTGAAATTAAATTGTATTTTCTTTGCACATTTTATTTAATTGTTTAATTGTTCAATTATGTTTTATTTTTTCTTCATTTAAATGCCTAATTTATGCCAGTGGAGATTCCCCTACTGTTGAATAGGTGCGGTGGGTCAACTTGCTTAAGGAGCCGCTAGCCCACCTAAAATAATTTTTGTTTCAATTTACCATAAGTGTTTTAGTATCCTTCCCTGTCTTATGAGTCCTCTTTCAGAGGCTTCTCTACCCTGCCAAGAATAAAATTCTGGAGGAATTTGTACTACTTTCTACTACAAATTTTTTGGCATGAAAAATGTCTAATTCAAAGAAGAATATTTGCACAAGATGTTGGCTGCCAGCCACTTCGGTCTGCTCACTGTTTGCAAGCTTCACTACTTCTTGTCAGACTTAAAGGAGGATAATAATTTGAATGGCCTCTCTCATCAACAGTGCCTTCTTGATTTGAGCTAAGGCCATTGGCCATTATTCATTGGCTATTAGGGTTTCTCTTTCTTTGTTGTCACTTGAACTGAAGTTGCTAGAGACATTCATTCTGTGAGTCTTCCTTCTTACCCAACTCAACCCAAATGTGTTGCCATTTACTGTGCTGCCAAACAAACTTGCATAATGATCTAATCCTCTATTCTAACCACACCACTGGCTGCTCATATGTCACTTGTTAGCATACTGTGAAAGCCTGAAAAAAGAAATTACATCAATTTCATATGAATATCAAGAATAGGTATGTTTAGAATATTATTATCATTTTATGGGATACTCTTTAAATGTAACTGTCCATAGTCAAGTACTGGCCTGCGGTTATTTTGAATGCCCTGATGCTAGTTGTAGCCTCTCTCGTAGTTTTGACTTGCTCCCACCTGCCCCAAACACTCATAACATTACCTATGATGTAACCACAGCCTCACAGCTCCACAGCCTCACAGCCTCACAGCTCCACAGCCTCACAGCCTCACAGCTCCACAGCCTCACAGCCCCACAGCTCCACAGCCTGATAGCCTCACAGCCCCACGGCCCCACAGCCTCATAGCCTCACAGCCCCACGGCCTCACGGCCTCAC
>OMOV01098719.1:21518-32004 GCA_900312565.1 Beryx splendens | reverse complement strand
AAAGCACCACTGCATGTCAGATAGTTACACAGGGTAGATATCTGACATGCAGTGGTGCTTTTTTCTTTGGGTTCCAGACCTGTGCTGGCTAATAGGCTGCTTACCAGTTATCAATGGCTAGATCTGGGACATCTCTACCACACTAGTACCCTCCCATTTGGCACTGGTCTAATCTATATATATATATGAGAGAGAGAGAGAGAGAGAGAGAGAGAGAGAGAGAGAGAGAGAGTAATGCAGTATATAACATCTGCCCAAACAGATGTCCAGTTGCTGAAGATCATATTCAGGAGGTGTGCTCAACTTCACGACAGGCTGAATATTTTTTTATACATTATATATACAGTGTCATATATGTTCCATACTCTATATTTAAATATAGAGTATGGAATATATATGATAACGAGAGCTAAGTGGAAGCGCTGTTTCAAAAGCAATGGAGGCCATGCAGACACTGACTTAAGACAAGGGCGCAGTCACTAAACCACTTAGCATTTCCAGTTTTCCTCTTCCATGAGTCACCATTTCCTTCCCGTTTAATGCAGGGCTAAATTATTCATGCCAATCCCCATCAATCCAGCCGCTGTCCACCCCTTAAACCAGGGAAGTGCCTCGTGTGGAGCGTCATTAGCTACCAGGCCTCCGATTGGACTCTTCCAAGATCTCTCCATCCCTTCTGCACTCAGGCTGACAGGCCTAAGTAGGCCAGCTTTTCCAATGAAGCTCTAATGTGATCTGGAGACCAAGTTCCTGCTGCTGGTTGGAAACCACAAGCACTTCGGTCTAGAGACATTATGGAAGCAATGTGTGTTTCATAAATGACACGTTTTGCCAATTAATTTCCCTGTGTTTTCAAGTCAGTGTGGTTTACATCAGTGTTGAGCATCTCACCTCCAAACTCATCAATAGTCCTTTGAAAAGCCTGCCTTATGGGGCGCCCCGTTAGCTCACCGAGTAGAGCCCATACCATTAAGGCTCAGTCCTTCCTGCAGCAACCTGGGTTTGAATCCGGCCCGCGGTCATTTACTGCATGTCCTCCCCTCTCTCTCTCCCATACCTTCCTGTCTCTCTCTCACTATGTATCTGACAAATAAAGCATAAAAATGCCCAAAAAAAAGAAAATAAAGAAAAGCCTGCCTTATCACATTCCCCAATGTTGTAAGACATTATCTACCATCTACAGGTCATCTACCAAATGTAGGCTACCTGCAGTATAATCAATTAGGGATAGTCACCACCCTGAAGAGTATAAATCTTAGCTCAGTGGTAAGGACGTGTTGCTTAAAGTAATAGATAGATACACATAGATAAGGGAATTTAAACATTGGCAGAATACAAACTAAAGCTCTAGCATTGGATGAATAAATGCTAGACCTGTCTGGAGACAAGACAAAAAGCCTTGCAGCCTCTAAAATCAGGCACCTTCCAACCATGAAGGCTATCCTCTGCTAATGTGAAAATGCATGGACAGTGGACATCCAGTTCAATTCATTCAATGGACGTTCTCAAAGTCCCAGGCTGAGATGTTATTCGTTCTCTACTGGGCAGCCATTGTGTCTGACTGTGCATCACTTCTGAAAAAAAAGGCTAATATCATATTTTGGAATAAAATTCTTGCTTTCTTTCTTGTTGGGTCTATAGCTGTCAACAGTGAAAGTTGGTGCAAGCGGATGAGAGTAATATATTTTCAAGATGTTAAAGCCTCAGTATGTGATTGCACTGTGATGCCCCCTGTTGGAACACTGTCACCCCAATGCTGGCTTTGTTTGCCCTGTGATTTATTGGACTGAGGATATATTCTGCCTGCATCAAAACCCATCTTCACCTCCATTTACCCCGCCTCCATTGAGCAAAACAAGGCAGTTGATTCTCAAAAAGGTTCAACACTGATTATGAAAATAAATCCCGGGGATCAGATGGGTTACACTCTACGGCTTGTGAGCGACAGATTATTACCATCACGACTAATAATTTTGCGATCAAACATCAGACTAGACTACATTGACCCATTATCCATGGCATTAACAACAATAAGCCAAATGGGGAATGAATAGATTCTAAGTTTATTCTTCCAGCACATCTTTTGCTTCCACCTGTAGCACTTGATGACTCAGCTCCTTGAATCCCTTAGTGGTAAAGTTTAAATCACAGTCCACTGTCCACTCAGTCACTCTGCAGCTTGCCATAGCAGAGAAACAAACATGCAGCCTACAGAAGAGGTGATGTAAAGTTGCCACAATGAAAACTGAACCTGGAATAAACTTGTGTAAGGATGGAAGTTATTTTTCCCACGTGCAACATGTGAGTTTTTGCCCGTGAATATTTTAGTTACAACTAGCCTGAGCTAACAGGTGTGGGAGTTTGCCCAACGCTAACGATTCCCTCTCCATTAATGATGTTCACTCGCCCAGTGTAAGTATTGCGATGTGTGGGTTTTTTTTTTTTTTAAATAATAAATATTTTAGTTACAAGAAGATTTAGCAGGACAGTTTTGCGTAACAGGTGTGGAGTTTGGTCAAAGCTAACGAAATATTTTGGCTAACAGGCTAACTTACTGTGATACTGAAAGACAGCTATCCTACCTGACAGCTAACCTACCTGACAGCTAACCTACCTGAGCGCAGCAGTAATCTCTTCTTGTTGACAATACATCATGAATGATGTGGTTATCCCAAGGAGGTTCTGGTTATCCTGATTATTCCAGGACTGTACAAACGTCAACTGTGCTGCACAGCTAGCTCGGCGCCAAGGGACTGTAGCATCTGTATTTATTCATGTACAAACAAGTAAAACAATATGGAAACTGTGTCCTCTTTCTGTTTCTTTGGTGTGTCTTTGTGCAGGTCAGTCTTGTACATTTCGTGCCAAATCGTACCTGACTGGGGACAAATAGAATAAACACAAGAGCCACACATAGAATTAACCAATTTACTCAAGATGGTCTCGTTTTTCTGCAGCCATTATACTAACGTTATACTATCAAAATCAATTTGAGAATGCTGTATTAAAGTAAATACTCTAGATGTACGGCTTAAGTGAAAACCTTCTATAGACTGCCTTTAATGTTTAAAGCTGTAAAAGGGTTTTGCATGCTTGTGAAAGTAACGCTTGTGAAATGGGTTGAGAAAGTTCCAAAAAAGTATTTTCCTCAAACCAAATTATTCAATAAGGTAAGTGGACATACCCAAAATTAAGTCAATTAAAATGCTATCTAATTGTAATTGTAATTAATGACATGTATGGTATAATTGTTTCAGGTCTGATCACCATGACTCTTTAGCTACATGAAATATAATGTTTTAACAAAACTAAAGAACATAAGACGTAAAAGATCTACAAATAAACGATGTCTTCAGCTAGTGAGCATGACTACTGTGTGCAGTGTGTAGACTGCAGGCCTCTCAGTGCTACATTGATCAGAGGAGGTGATATGCATTTCTACCCCTAGCAACAGCTCAGGATTGGCTAGTGCCAACACCTTAGACCAGGCGTGTCCAATCATGCGTCACGGAGGACCAGCAGTGTGCAGGTTTTCAACCAATCAAACACTACACCAGCTGATTTCATTAATTAGTTGCCCCTTCTCTGGTTGAAGATGCACTAATTAGTGAAATAATTGCCCTTGACGGACATCAATTTCCAGCCTTTCTACAGGGGAAAGGGTCATTCCTGGTTTGGAGAAAATTAATATTTACTGTACTTGAAGGATTCAAGTTTGCTTTGTAATTTCAGCATTGTTACCTGCCTGTTGACCCTGTGGAAGTTTTTATATTTAATGGGATAATAACTCATCATGAGATTTTGGCTGACAATGTAAGACATAATAGAAATTGCATAATTTTCAGAGCCTGTTCTATAGAAATGAACCTTGAGGGGTGCCACAGTGGTTTTAAGACGATCCTTGTCCTGTCAGTTTCTCAGTAATGCAACAGTTAGATGGGCTGCCTCAGGGATTCAGTGTATTACACAGATGATAGCCCCCTGTTTCAGTTTGGCACTAGCCCACTACCTCCACCGCCACGCATTACTTTGGTCAGTCACAGTAATAATGAACCATTCAGTTAAGGTCTCAGAGAGGCTCCAGGAAATATGGCTCTGTTTGCATTTTGACTAAAATTGTCCTTGTAACATGTTCCTGAATGATATCATCTATATGTTTGCCATTTAGAGATAGAGACAGAGAGAGGGAGACAGAGAGAGGGAGACAGAGAGAAATCAAATAATTTGTATTCAAGATTTTTGAACCATCAGTTTTATTAATACATACCAGTGTTGAACTTGTAAGAGAATTCACTGGCCTTCAGCCATGGGTTTGTTTGTTTTTTTTTATAAAGAATTTAGATTTTTAATCAGGTGACTTCTATTTTAATTTCTTAATCTTCTGCCTTCTGTTACTTACATAACCTGCCCTTTCCTCTCTTGAGTGAGGAATTATGGCAATAGCAGATCAATAAACCCAGTAAATTTTCATTGTGCAGGTAGCCTTCTGCTGTTGTGTCCATCGCCATTTAATGTGAATCCAGCTCTGACAAGCAACAGAAACAGAAACCAACAGAAAAGAAATCAAATTAATTTAGATGTTGTCAGTAGGTGAAAAGCAAAATCAGGAAAACAATAGACAAACAACAAAGTAAACACGTGAATAAATCTTGATCACAGACACACTGGTTTCTGTATTTCCAGGTTAGTGGAGCAGTGTCCTCCTGACCTGTGTGGAAAGGTCACAGGCCGACGTCCTCTCGGAAATCAACAAGAGTTTCCATCTTAATTTGGACTCAAGACAGTGCTGTAGGGGACGAGGGAAGCAAGTGATGAGCTTCAGTGGCATTGCACAACTACTAATGATGATTACATGCCAAATACCATTTTAGATGGAGCATTTGTAGCAAGAGCCTCGTCAGTCTGAGCTGAGAATGCAGCACTGTCTTTAAATCTAACACCACAGCCCTCCATGGACAATAATGCTGTTAACTGAGATACTATTCAGTGTATAATATCTATCTATATATCTATTGTACCTACCTATTTCCACCTACCTACCCTTTTATCTGTCTTTCTAGGAGTCTGTTGTGTCTGTCTTCCTCTTAAATGTAGCATAAAGTATTTTCCTTTGCAACAGTAGCAAAGCAATATAAGCCTGGTCAGAAGATCGGTGACCAAATCTGATGATAGTATTTACCTGTTTTTAACTAACACACAGAAAGGCTTTGTAGAAATGCTTTGTAGAAACATTTCTTTTTGAAGGAAATGGCTGCTCCCTGCTGTTTGAGGAATCATTAGTGTTTCCATACAGAGCCAAGTGGTTCTTCAGTGGTTTTGTGTTACCGAGGGGCTAATGAACTACAAATGGTTCCTCAGCGCCATGAATGGTTAGCTGTATCTGCCATCGCTCTTAGACCGAGAGTATCTGAATGATGCATTTGGAACCAAGTTGGCCACTAAACGTCCTGAGTTTGAACCACAGGAAATCATCTCCATCACACTGACTGAAGAGTGGATGCATGTCTTTCAGGATTAAAGTTGGTCATGTGTAATATTATGTAAGGAAAGTTCTAAATAGCACATTAGAAATAAGTTCTTTGTAAAATCAAGAGCATTTCCTTCATGATTATGGGCCAAAGAGCCATTATTTGGTGCTGCTATACACCTTTACTTCTTATAGTGCACAAAAAGCTCAAAATCTTTGCTGACCTTTATCACACAAAGCAAGCTGTGAAATATGGCTATGAGACGTCTGCAACATTTCTATTGATTCTTTTAAATTATTTTTTATGGTTATCAGTATTTGTCTCTCTAATGGTTTGACTGCTAATGGACTAATTAATCAGAGAAGACCTGCAAGTGTAACGCTAGATGAAGCTATAGAAAATAGATTATGGCCCTTATAGAAACACTGACTCTGTGAAAACAAGTATTAAACATTAAAAGCCAATACGCTTTCTTCATTTTTTTCCACCCTTACCAAGAATTGCATGTCACCATAGCGATGTCCGTAACAGATCAATTTATTGTTAACAATCACTGTTTTGGTATAGCGTACTTCAGCAAATGGAGTAAAGAAAACACAGATTAAAAGAAGGTCTAGCTAACAATCCAATAAAAAGAAATAAATAGAAAATAATCCGATTAAAGTCTAGTAATTCCATGTTCATATGAATACATAACATCTACAGTATAAGTTAATAAATTCAAGCTACTGTATAAATACATCACCAGCATGCACAATATTGTATTATGGAGAATATTGGAGCAGTTATCATCTTACACTGAAGAAACAGTATAATAGGCAAGTGCATTTCTTGACCAATAAGAAACTTAACACAAAGAAAATCCACAAACCTCAAACTGCTTTTAGATCTTCCACTTAACATTGCATGTGCTCTGTCCACAAATTATACTTAGTCCGCTAATCAAGTATGTGGTTCCAGGCGTTCCTGTGCCATTTCAGACATCCTACTGATTGTTATGAAGCATAATTATAGAATAAGGGCTGACGTTTGTTGTTTTATCGTAATTTTTCCAACACCTGATTTGTTAAATGCATAATTTCCATTAATTTTG
This sequence comes from Beryx splendens, assembly GCA_900312565.1. Classification (NCBI taxonomy): domain Eukaryota; kingdom Metazoa; phylum Chordata; class Actinopteri; order Beryciformes; family Berycidae; genus Beryx; species Beryx splendens. Next base: position 25,443 of record OMOV01098719.1, on the reverse strand, counting down.
TTTCAATGTTTGAATTTCCATATTTGTGTGAATCAAATTATTTTCTATAAACATAAGGAGCCAATAGAAATTGTAGTAATAGTAACGACAATACTGACAGTAAGAATTAGGTGCCCAAAAACAATTAATTTATTTAATAAAGCACATCAGCACATGAGAGGGACAAGCTGCACTAAGTTTACTTCATGGATTTGTATTTTAGTTACAGTATGACTGTGTGACTGAGCTGGACACATACCTGACACAAAGCAAACAAAACATTTTTTTATGTATGTTCAATAACAGAGACAACCTGCTTTTCTCTCAACGACCATGGTGTGGTGCACCTAACGATTCCATGTTGGTACGTCTGAAGTTACTTGATGAAGTTCAACACCTCTACAACCTGCCTTCATCTCCGTAACCCGTTCGCTCTCTCGCTCTCTCTCTCATTAAGCAAGGCGATGACATTCAAGGTTACTCTAATTTTCGTGTTGCTCAAGCATCGAACTCGATTTCTGAATGCTCCTCCCTCACCGAATACAATAAGACAGCTCAGCTTCATTTGCGCGATAAGAACAGTCTCTGCCAGTGCGAAGGTATCTTTACCCAATAGCCACACTGATGAATGACATACCTCTTGCTTCTAAGTGGTATTTTGGCAAATGTTGCAGAGGCTATCAAGGAGGGGGTTTCATTCTTTTTTTTTTTTGTTTAATCGTAAGTAATTTCTCAAACTAAAATTGTCTGCCCTCCTCCTACTTTTTCTCTTTTTTCACTTTTAATTTGTGGAAAAATAAAGAACAGCAGCCGTGTTAGTACCATCGGCAAAAGTGGCCGCCGAAGTTCCACCGGCCCCCCTTTTTTAATTTCTAAGAACTTTTTTACTATTATTATTATTATTTTGTTGTCGTCATTTGTGAGCGCGCGTGTTGTGTTGTTTTGGCAGAATGAGGTTTTGGACTCTTTAATTGTTGCCCTCTCCTCCCTCGTCGTCCTGCTGGTCGCTCGTCCACAGTGTCAAGTTGTCTCGTAGCAGCTGCATGATGAGAGTGGAGTCTTTGTAGGAGTCCTCGTTGAGGGTGTCCAGCTCGGCGATGGCGTCATCGAAGGCGGTCTTGGCCAGGTGGCACGCCTGCTCCGGGGCGTTCTGGATCTCGTAGTAGAAGACGGAGTAGTTGAGAGCCAGGCCCAGGCGGATGGGGTGGGTGGGCTGCATGTGCTCCTTGCTGATCTCATGGGCCTCGCTGTAGGACTTCTCGGAGGACTCCACCACGGTGGCCCTCTTCTCCCCCGTGGCCACCTCAGCCAGGTAGCGGTAGTAGTCGCCCTTCATCTTCAGGTAGAACACCTTGCTCTCGTGCTGCGTCTCGTTGCAGTTCTTGATCAGGAAGTTGTCGAGGAGGTTGAGCACGTCCTGGCACACGGCCTCCAGCTCCTTCTCAATCTTTTCCCGGTAGGCCCGCACCATCTCGATCTTCTTCTCGTTACCGTCGGCCGACGTCTTCTGCTCAATGCTGGAGATGACGCGCCAGGATGAACGCCTCGCCCCCACCACGTTCTTATAGGCCACAGAGAGCAGGTTCCTCTCCTCATTGGATAGTGCCTCATTCAACTCTGTGACCTGAGAAGGAGAGAGAGAAACAGGCATACACAGACATTAGCGGGTCCTTTTTCATCTCATCTGGCTGTTATTTTGGTCAAATGTATGTAAGGGATGCTTCCTTTGACAGCGGGAAGTTCATAACTGTCCCCACAGAAACAAAAAAATTTAATCCAGTGTGCAGTGGTCTAGCTGGACCGGCGGTGCTGATTACTGAACAACCACTGAAGACTGTCATCAACATAAGGAAAGAGAGACAATACTACAGACTGACAGTTCAGGTCTGAATAAGGTCATAGATGCATACAGCCAAGCGCTACTACACCCGAGGCAACGACCACTGCATCCAGCAGGGCGAGCCACGCCTACAGAAGGCTGACATCATCCCCTGAGGTTACTGCTGATTGGCTTCCTTCAGCTCTGAAAGCTTGTTTTGTTTTGTTTTGTTTTCACAGGCCTGTGTCTGGCTGGAGGATTTAATCCTTTATACCCCACTGGGACTGTGCAGCAGAGGCATCTTTACAGACCTTTCTGAGTATAAAGCCTGTTGTTAACTTTCTTTTTCAGGACAGAGTTCAGTTCCACGAGCATACCAAAGCATGGGGCCCCCGCAGATCACGCGAAATACCTCTTCACAATGCATATACTGAATGCAATATTGGTCAACAAAAAATAACGCCCTCTGTACTTAAATCAGAAGAGATTGTGCCGATTTTAATATCCTTAAACATCTAAAAAGGGCAAAATTAATCTGGCTGGCTTGATTGCTTGCTTCTTAAGCTGCTTTGTTCTTACTAAATTGCCTCTGAAAAAAACAAAAGATAATGATATAATCACATTTGAAAAACACATCTGCATTTAGATGATGATTGGCTTTAGATTTCTTTTCAACCAAACCTAAAAATATGTTCTGGAAAATAGTAAAATTTGGACCAGATCTTTTATGCCTTAAAATAATGAAGACATCCCTGTGAAGCATTAGTAAACATTTCTTAAAATGTCCCACTAAAGACCAAAATGTATATAATTCTTAATGTAAAGAAGATGTTTATCCACCCAAGTGGGGTCACACTCACACTGCGGGAAGGAAGTTGATGAGTCACATCCAAATCTAATAGAGAAACTTCAAAAGACATGACTTGCTTTGACTACATACTGCTTTTTACCACATCACCCATGAGACACATATTCACCAGAGGGTGTAGTGCAGGATCGGCCATTTGCAGCATCCTGGAAGCAGGCAGAGCTTCAATCTCTTGCTCAAGGACACTGACAGTGCGGGAAGCTTAAACCTGTGACCTTCCAGTCGCAGCACGGTCACTGTGAGCAGCTAGCCGCCATGTCACTCTGCTTTGACTAGTCACTCCAGAGACACACTTCTGTTCTTTCAGATGTAACTGATAATTCACTATAGAAACTATTTACTGCATACTGATCTGTTGAACTTGTTGTCAACATATACTGTACAAGTTCTTACATGCATCCGTCTTCCACTGCTCTGCTTTGCACTCACTGATGCACAGCAATGTCAAAGCAACAATTACATTTCCTTTCCTCCTACATCAGGATAAACATAACTGTCCCTTGTAGTGAGAATACTTGCACTGTAACAGGGAGGGAACGGAGGGCAAAGAGCAATCTATCATGCAATCTGCTGTTTCCATGGAGACTGCAAAGTCTGCTTTGTTTTTGAGAGCCAGACTATCTCTGCTGGAGACATTGGCCCCAAACTGCTAATAGCATGGAGGCTGACATGGCCGATGGGTATGGAGAAAGCAGCGGGACTGTGGGTGGGGATAACATGATAACAGCTGCCCCTCAAGTGTAAAGAGACCATTTCATATCGCACACCTTTCAGTCCACTCGTACATTGGACTTTAAAAGTGAACTTTAACAATGCACATTTTACAGCTCAAAACAGGACACAAATTATTCAAAAGCAAACAAATAACAGCCTGTAAATGAAATTATGTAGAAAACCAACAGCCACAGGCAGCCTCTTGACTGAAGTCCAGCAGCACTTTTCACTGAAGAGTGTTTCTGCACGAGGCACTGTAAACTGTACAAGTGCCATAAATAAAATGACCTTTGTACTTGAACAGTATGAAGACAGGAAAACAATAAAATTACATCCATTGCATAATGAGCACACTTACAAGCCCAAGACAAAGTTTCCCTGCCCCCATTTGTCATTGCTGAAGCAGTCTTAGCTGCTTAGCTCTATGCTGCTGTACGCTTCAGCCCATAAATGACAATTACTGTAAATCGTATCCATATCCTACAGCAAATACAAGCAGCAGAGCAGGTCAGTGCTGGAGCACCAGAGAGGTCAGAAAAACAAGG
>OMOV01098719.1:5125-21498 GCA_900312565.1 Beryx splendens | reverse complement strand
GCAGAAGACGGCATACGAGATCACTGTGTGACTGGAGTTCAGACGTGTGCTCTTCCGATCTTAGCTGCTTAGCTCTATGCTGCTGTACGCTTCAGCCCATAAATGACAATTACTGTAAATCGTATCCATATCCTACAGCAAATACAAGCAGCAGAGCAGGTCAGTGCTGGAGCACCAGAGAGGTCAGAAAAACAAGGCCTAAACAACCCGTCTGTAAAAACATGGCTGCCTTTGTTTCAGAAGGCTGCAGGGTGTGCAGAAAGCCCTGACGGAAGCTGTGGTGCAGCGATGACAATAGAGCTCTGTCTACCATAAAGCTCATCAATCGCGCTTGCTCTCTCGTGACTCATTCTTACACAAGGCAGTCAAACTTCCAAACAACTGTGTGTTAATACAAACAAAGACCAGGAAGGACAATCAATAACTTCCTCTCTGACAGCTCTCTGCGTGGCCATTAATAACCACAGGAGAGACACAGTGTGGGCTAGAGAGATGTGCTTGACCTGAGTGGAGGCTTACAACTGAATACCGGACACCTGATATTTCGATTTAATTAATTACAATTCAAATAATGAAGGTTAGCCGCGGTTCCCAAGCTACCCATTTCTCTTCCTGTTCAACGCTTTCCCTCTATCTTTTCTTGCTCATTTGCTTGCACTCTCTCCCCCGGTCTCTCCTAAACTGATGTGACACCCCCCCCCCCCGACCCTCATTCAGGCTGCAGAGCACAAAGGCGCCGTGCACTGCATGACGTCACCAGCGGTGTGAATGGGGCTAGCTGGTTTAGCCACAGAAGAGCCCGGTGCTAGGAAAAGGGGATGCAAGGAAGCATGTGTCTATGTGTCTTATTAATGGTGGTGGAGAGCAGAGCACTTCAAGTAGCTCTTTGTTGCTATGTAACCACATATGACTATAGTTTTTCGATGATTACAGCCGCTGCAGGCTTCCAGAAATAAAACACATAAAGGGTTTATCGCTCAAAAGTAATGAGAAAGATGTGTTGACCTAACTAGGCTACTGGACTGGTATGGAGAGAGGCCAAGTTGTAGTGAATGAAAGCTGAGAGCGTCTCTGCTCGCATGAGTCAGAAGCGAGAAAGAAACAGTACTGACTTTTTTATGCAAGGCAACATAAAAACTGGCTAATACTAAAAGTTTAAAAAAAATCTGGCATGCTAGTACATATCCCACTTGTATCACTTATGAGTAACTAAAGGTTTATCGAAACCCAAAGATGAATGGATCCCATTGTAGACGTGTCTGTTGGACTTACAGTTCCCTCAATATACTCATTTACTCATAAAACTTTACTTAAGCAAGCTGTTGTTGTCAGTGGCAGATGCTGTGCTATTTGCCAGAGGTCAAAGGTGGGTTATGATGGCCCATCCCATTCACATAATCTAATTTTACAGGTCTGACGGGAAGTAATGACGTTACACTGCAATTTGTTTTCATTCATGGTTATCTGTGATGACTGTCTCAGGGACAAGCAATTCAGTTTCGCAATGAATTTCCAGACTTTTTTAACTTTCTCATCTTTTTTTGGATCCTTCCGGTACTGCCATATTTTCCAGGTCTGCAATAACCCTGTAAAGTCATTCAGGGCCATGAATTCCCAAACAAATAACCCCTATCATGGTGCCAAAGCAATACAGCAATATCATCTACCATTTGTCTCTAAACATGAAACGCAGTGTCATTTCACTACATGAAATAAGAAGAGGAAGAAGAAGAGCAATAAACACCAGAACTTAAACACATCCCAAGAACAAAAAAAGCAAGCAATGAAATCATTATCTGCACATTAGTCGGTAAAATAATGTTCAAAAACAGCTGCATTAGCTGTTGCATCAGCAGACGACACTGACTTTGCTAACTGCGGGGGTTGGTTGTGGCACAGTTTAGGGGCCTTGAGCCAAACCGCCTTTAGTTTTGAGTCACAGACAAGGATCGTAGGCTGCTGTGGCTCGTATGGGGTTAAAAGGTCTGCAGTGTAGCTTGGGGCCAGATCTGTGCTGTAAAAGTGATCAGCAAGTCTTGGAACTCTGAACACTGAAATCGAGGTGGTAAGGTCTCCTCGCTTGGCCCGAATTCAAAATCCTAGCTGATCATTCCTGCGTTTTATGGGATGCTGGAAAGCATTATGTGCTGGTACACTGGTAATTGCCATACTGACATCATAAAAATTTGCCGTGGCTGTTACTAAACGAATGGGACGCGCGATTGCATCATTTTAGAAATATTTAGCACAATGGCAATTTAGCAAATGTTGTTGATTTAAGGCGATGTGACCATTAATTAAGCAACATCTGACAAAGCTCAGTTTGTTTTACAAATGAATGTGGATTGGTCTCTACCATAGAAAACAATGGGCCAGTGTGATCAGTGTCGCTGGATATAGGCAGGAACATTCACCGTCAGTCCAGTTCGAACCATGAACGTTCCACTCACTACCACCATGTTGATGGGTTAGTCTCATCCAACCCACCATTTGAAAGGAATCAAATTCAAATGCTGAAGTAGAGGATTTTTAACAGGAGTGAGCCTACGCTGAGGGGCTGTATCACCACGTCAACCACGCTGCTCTCACCCCTCTATACTCACTCCCCACCATAGCAACCCTGGCTGATGAGCTGGGCTTTGACTTACTGGATCACGGCACCACTGCACCTGATGGTCACTGGAGGCTGGCACGAGGTTTGTGTTCGGCTCAAACCACAACCCCCTCTCTTACCAGCAACACACGATCATTAAAGTTGAATATGCTCTGTCTACTCTGATCCAAATGGTGAAGCCAGGTATTGTCAAAAAATCTCTCTTCACTGTAAACCGTCAAATAAACCAGAAAAGCCTTAAAAATAATCATCCTAAACCACAAATCTCAGCTGTGGATGTTGACAGTACTTTCTTTGGTCCAAATAAACCTGAGACGTTTTTAACAGAAGATACCTAGAACAGGAGGCCGTATCGTGCAACATTCTCATTGACGTAAACTGAGAGCAGACTCTGGTTTGCAATTTCTTTTCCCGCAGCACTCACGATTCAAGACTCATTTCAGGACATCCACGTTTTCAAGGTGATATTTCAGCTTTGAAAAGTGTTCAGCATGTGTAAGACAATCCATTAGAGTAAAAGGGAGTTGCAATATCATTGCCAACCAGAAAGAAATGGGAGAGAAGTGCTCGCCATGCCCCCTATTCTGTGACATCAATGAAGCACTCCACTGAGAATGAACTACGGAGGCGGGGAAGGCTGACTAAAAGACACAGGACATTTTCTGGGGCTATAGTCCCATTTCCTAGTTCAGACTTTGTAGTAATATGTGAAATAAAGCTCATTTTAGGTGTAAAATCACAGACATTCTCTGAGTCAGTCCTCCATTCACATATTGTTGCACATTATGATGAAGCAATAGATTGGACATCAGAGATTAAAGTCCCAGGAATAATGTATGAATAACACTTAAGTCGAGATTTATGTTCGTCCAAGTCTCTCTCAAAGCTGTAAACAAGATAACGAAGGCTGTGGCCTGTGATGTCACCAAGTGATACTTGAAGCTCCATTGACAATGAAAAAAAAACTGCGGATATTGTGACAGTAAGCAGGGTGATTTCCGCAGATTATGGGTACATTTCTGGTTTATGAAGCTCACTCACTTGAGGATAATAAGCCAAATTTTGCACGTACTCAAAGACAGGTGTTTGCTGATTGAGCATTTAGGATTGACAAATGGGTTCACTGTGAAGCTGCATCGTGCAATTTAAATTTCTGTTTGTATCTTTAGTTCTTGTATTATTTAAACAGGAAACATGAATACTTGTTCTTTATTCTGGAAAACATGCTCATTATTGGGGAAAGGGGAATAGGTGTAACATGCAAATACAGAATAGCCAATGTGCAAGTATAAAATGATGGCATTCAAGTTGTATATCCCTTGGGAATCCAAATGATATTAATACACATCAGGACAAACATTTGATTTCTGCCTAGACTACAAGACAAATCAGCTAGCCTTGCTTATCTTACTCGTAATAATAGGCCATTTCACAGTCTCATCGTTTTACAATGGTATTCATGCAAATGCATGAGTCACTAAACTGTCAGACCACATGCATAGGTGAGACATTCATTCACGAAGACCATTTATTCGTGGAAAAATAGAAGTCCCAAATGGATCACTCAATGCTGGAACAGACAAAAGGATATTGCCAATATTGCATCTCAGTTGGGCTTAATAAGGTGTCGCAGTTAGACATGACTGGACATGTGATAAATCAACTGCTCTGACACATAAAAATCTTGTTTTTCCAGCTTGTCAGGCTTGTACAAGGTTATCCTTTAAATCAAAAGCCAAACTTAGACAGTTTGATTATCACTTATATTGTTGCACTGTGGTGTTCAAAACTATAGCCAAGCCATGCATGATAAAATTGGAAATTGCATGATTATTTTGTCAGGTGTCATTTCAAAAATGAAATTTTACCCAACACAGCAATTTGTCACCCTTAATCCGTAATGCATTTATGCTGCTGCCAGCTATGTGCAAGGGTTCTGAGCTCAAACACACTAAGGCGAAACTGATTTGACATGGTTATCGACTGTAGTATTAGAGCATTCGTTTGTGTTTGGGCAAGCTTAATCAATACTTACAGTATGTAGAATACATCCAACACATGCAATGACCGCAGTGCATGTGGTAATGCAGTTCATGCAGTGATGACTGAGTCTCACATATGAACTGACTTCCATCAGAGAACAACTGTAGAGACGCCTTGTAAAACAAGTCCAGATGTAGACAGGACTAGGGCAGCGGTTGATTTATGTGCATGAGCAGCTCTTAACTTGTTTAACATCTACATGATCTTTGACTCTTTTCAGTCAAGCAGTTTTTGACCAAGTGTCGTGAATCCTGACCTGGCTCAGAACTGTCCGTCCGTCTGTCTGTGAAACACAAAAGCTCAAACAAACCCTGAGTCCACAAAACTAGACATATTGATAGGACTGTTAAAGATGTTAGGCATTTTGTATTAATTCTATGGTGTGGGTTTTAAAAAATATATATATATTTTTTTTTAGGCAGGATAGCATTGCGTAAACTGTGGACTGGAACCGAAAATGGTTCATGGCTGTTTGTGCTGTGGGAGCACACACGTCAGAAGCAGGGAATTATAAACCTCCTGTGGTCTGGTCTTACATTTGGTCTGAAGGGATAACTTGGCATTTAGAGTTTTTGGTTTTATTCTTCACTGGACGCTGTCTGCAACTGTCCTTCGGTTTCCCTAAAAATGGCTTGTTAGCATTGTTCTGGATCCTCAAACCAAGGGGCACTGCTAGCCGCAAGCTAAACGGAAGGAAAAGTTTAGAAACTAAAATTCAAAATGTCAAACTATCCCTTTGTAACAGTCTCTCCCTGCATTGCAAATTATTCAAATTCCCTGTTTATTAAAACACACCATTTTTACATGATGAATATTTCTTCATTTGATTGAGCATTTTTTACATTTATTTGTTTATGCCTTGTATAAAGTCACGTTTCATTTTAAATGGACCTGCTTCATGTATTACGGTGTACTGGGTAAAAAAACACATTTGGGTTATTAATTGTCTTTTTCGGACATTTTCCCTCCTCTCTCGAGCCAAACGTGGCTTTTTAGGTGGCTGTGAGAGGCAGGCGTCTTTGTTGAGCCTCTGTCATTTTTGGCAGTGGCAGTGACACGCCATGTAGATATTTTTGAGGCAGTATTTTCACTGCATATTCTGATCTTGTTTTCACATTAATATTTCAAAAAAACACATAACTGCACAACCTAATGAGGCATGTATTAGTCACGTTCAGAAAGGATGACTGGAAGCCTCATCCACACGCTAATAAACTCTAAATATACGATGGGGAGGGAAGTGACAACTAGCGCCCCTGTAGGTTGTATTCACTCTTTAGTAAATGTTGATTTATTTACCCATTGTCGAATACACAACAGTTTCTCATGAATAATCAACTGACTGAACTTCACCAGAACAGCTATTTTCTGAATACAAAGGATTCTATATACAATATACAATACGATTCACTGCAATAAAAGTTCGCAAAAACTCAATTAAGTATTTCACAGCCTACAAACAATAAAGGCAGATTGTTTAAATATGGATATAGAATCCCTGACATGTTTGATTCAATGTATTCCAGCATATAATTTTAGAAGTAAACGTTCCGTCAAGCCGTTCTCACGGAAAGACTTGACTTCTCCAGACCACCAGATGGCGATATGATGACTTTCCCTCATGGGCCGAGAAATATCAGATCCCAGGTACTGGATCTAATTTTGTGACATGTGGTTCTGGTAACAAAGGAAATAGGAGCAATAGTTATGTGAGTTAAATGGTGGGAGGCCAAATCAAACAAGTGATAATGCATGATGAAATATCACTGTAGTGACCAATTTTGTCGCTAGACTTGCTCAAAATGATCCTGCCTTTTTTGAAATGGCTGACATGCTAATCTGTGAATAAAGCAGAATAAAGCCTTGCTTTTATGATTGCTAGCTTTGACAGAGTTGTTCATATTCACGAACACTGACAGGATTGTCCCAGACAACAAGAATAACTTCTAAATTCTTCAGTCAAATGTAATCGTCTTTAAGGAACCAGGAACTAGATTGGCGATACAGTAATAAATAGTTGATGGTGAGATGTGTAGCAGTGTCAGTAATATCTACTTTGTTAAAATCTTGTGATGTACTAGAATACAGACACGGGTCCCGAAGCAGTGACACTGCAGCACTAACAGCAGCCCGTCATCATGACTGTTCATTTTGATTGGGCCTATTCAATTGAATTCTTACAATTTCTTTTCGAGGATGAGTGCAGTCTCGTTGCCTGTCATCCTGGTGATTTGGCTCGGTTGCCAGCGGGCGGTTACCATGTCTGCAGTGGCAAGGGATTCCCCTCCTCTGATGGGCGAGGCAGCAGACACACCCCGCTGCCCACTGCTGCAGAGAGACTGGCTGGGTGAGGGGCAGCCCTCTCTGACTCGGCATAAATGCGAGGGGTGGAGCCGGGCCCCTCTGACATTACCAGCACAGCCCGGTCCTAGAGAGCAGCGCCCGCCGTGGCCTTTACACACGCCGACAGGCATCCAGACCTCCACACCTTACTTGTTGACTCTTGGAGGTGAATTTGCTGTAGGCAGAGAGTATTCCTCCTGCTCCTCCCATCATTAAACACTGCCACTTCCCCACATGGCTTGGGCTCGCATGGTGTGGCTACTGCTGGTGGCCTTTTTGACCCAAGCATGCAGATATGACCCTTACAGGGGGGGGAAACTATAGTAATCCTGATATATTTTAGAAGGATACTATACAAAAATCACTGCAAAACTATTAGTCTCTATAGGAATATTATAGTGATGCCACATAGGCTACCATAGAGCCTGATAATGTCACTAGACACTCACTACTGAATAGCACAGGCACACTATGAGTCCCTACAGGAATATTATGGTGATTTGTTTTCAATAAGGGAGTCTTGGGCCTAGACAGACAACACAGCATCCCTTAAATCCCCCTGTCAATTTGGGTAGCCTTCTATGATCCTGTCCAGGCAGTGATGATATTGTGAGGCGCAGCCCTGTATGAATGTGTGCTAAAATGCTGGCTATGAAATGGTGCACTACGGGTGGGCCTATACTGCATCTTGGCAGATGCTGCGACACGCCTCTGTGTGGGAACCTAGGTCGAGGACGCAAGGATGCGGTTGCTACACGGCATCGATTAACACACCAGTCCAGTCCATCATGCTACACTTGGCAGACAACGCGCCGTTTACTGCAGTATGACAACCACGGGACGCTGTGGAAAGGGTTGCATCCAGCAACACCCACGCCTGAGAGGTGGACGGCTCGTATTTTAGAGGCTGATGCTGCGCAAATCGATTGCGATCAACCTTCAGCCAGCGTTGCGTTCCCCGATGCGCCAACGGCGTAGACGCGCGGAGGCATTACCTCATTGTCCCCCCCACGCCGAGCTACAGAAAGCGGGCGTTTTACATGAAGTCGACGGCTTATTGTTCCGTGCTCAGCATCATGTCAACCGGAACACGACCACCACCACAGCCTGCGATGTCACTTTCATCATGGTACCGCTCGCCTCGTCCCCTTGCTGCCCCGCCAGTGTGCGCATCATCCGACGGGACGATTTTGCCAGTCTTTCGCATTTTCCCCTCACTCGGTTGGGATAGATGATGAAAGCGCTTCTTATATCGTTGTCACTACTGATTCTGCACTTTATTCCCCTCAGTGGTTTTACAGCCGTGCAGCCAGGGCGTTTAACGCGGAGCCTGGCGAAAGGCACCGCCCCAAAATCAAACAGTCCGCATTTCGCCCCGCACACAGCCACAGTCCCCCGCAGCACACGGCGGGTACAACGCCTTGTTTTACGGCGAGTCGCTGTTTCTAGACAGACATTTACCTCCGAGGTGCTAAACGTTAAAACACATGACGTCTGAAATCCAAAGAAAAGGGCCAAATGTTAACACAGGCTTCCCGGGCCTTGCTGTCGCGTTCAAAACGATGTTGCCCAAATCGCATAATGTCAATCCCTTACCATGCCCAAAACGGTGTGTTTCTCATCATTGTGATCTTTAATCATAACTTTCATACACCAATTTTGTGTGGCTTATCCGATTAAAGAGCCTGTGTGATGCCCCGTGCAGACACACTCCCTGTCAGCGTGTTCCTGCCACATGCCCCGCTATCTCACACATTCCCCACAATGACATACGCACATATCGATGAGGCTATCGTGATCAAAAGTGATCCAGAGGAGAAAGATCATTACAGAGGAAGCCTACTTACCGATTTCATGGCAGCTGCCATATCATCATATCTCTCTGCCTGCTCGGCCAGCCTGGCTTTCTGCACCAGTTGCTCACGGTCTACCATTTTAGATGTCGGTTGTGTGTTTCTATCCTATATCTTTCGAGCTAAAATCGTAATATGTATTTTTTTTTTTTTATAATGCAGGGTAATGGTACCGGGTCTTCTTGCTGCAGCTGCTGCCTGCTGTCTGCGCCTGCCGACGGGACACCCCTCCCCCTCCGAGCACTTTCCCTCGGTTGTGTCACCACCCAAAAAGGCGTGTCTTCTCAGAGTGATGTAACTATCCTTGTTGGGAGCCCAGAAAAAAGGCAGTATAGCCTATTGCCCCACAGTCAGGGTTTTTTTTGGGGGGGGCGGAGGGGGTCGACTTGAAATTTTTACAGTTATTTAAGCAATAAACCGGGAGAGGCCGTGATTTAGAGGCGCTGCTAAAGCCAGCAGCACTGGAAAGCACTGAAGCACTGCATCCAGGCCCTTTGTGCTTTTACACTGCAACACACTGCTGTGTTTCCATAACGCAACTGTTCCATACAGCTGTCTCTATCTGACAGGTCATATTTAGGCTATTATTCAGTAGGAAATGATCAAACGTATATGTTATTGATAAAACAGATAGTCCTCAGTTCTGATTGGCTGAGTCACCTTCAGAGTCGTGGTAAAACTGCTGATAACCGCGCACCTGTGACGCAAGCAGCCAATTTAAATATTAATGCGCTGACCGATAATCGCCACTCATACCGGTTAGGAGAACTATACTGCTCAGCGGAAGAACAGCATGAGAGTTATTCTTGTTATTGATTAAAAATCAAAGACTTATCAAACATTTGTGTTCTTGCTTTATTAGCATAATGGTGTGTCACCGCAGTTTTGTGAAAGCGATATTGTTTAAATGACCTAACAGGTTTTATTTGGATCTTCGAAGAGAAACTCTCAAGCAATCACGCATTATGTTTGTCGAACCACTCTTTGTATTAGCCAAATCTCAAACAAACAACCTAATAATAAACAACAACCTATAAGTGTTTCCCAGTAGCGTTTATATCCTCCATGACAAGTTTGACATCATACCTAAATGTTCCAAAACGAAGAACATTGAGGATGGAGGATGGATAAAGAAGTTTTTTGGCAAATAAACTTCTGTGAACCCACAGAAGTTTATTTGCCAACCTCAAAATACCAAGGATGCATGGATGGTGAGAACAAATGGGAATGTATCACGTCCAAACTCACTGGCGAGCCTTATAGTCTGTATACAGACCCAACAGCTGGGAAAATGAACACCTGTGTGCCTTAACTGATGGCGTGACCTCAAGCACACAGCTCATCTCTACCGGTGGAGATGCTTGGGTTCTTCAGAAGTTAGTTCTCCCCAAGACAACTTGGAAGAACCTTCTCCACAAGGACACAAATATCCACTTGGTACTGATACCCTAACTGATAACTTTTCTGTATTGATAACTATTATATCTTTAGATTATTACAATTACAATTACAATTTCCCATTTGGCAGACGCTTTTATCCAAAGCAATGTACACATGAGAATTTAATACAACACAAGCAAGGTTCTAGTCAGGAGAGAACGAGAGTAAGTGCCATAAAGCTAAGTTCTAGGCCGACAGGACATAGGTGCCACGAGGCAGTGCATAGAGGCAATGCATAGAGCGAGATAAATATATATATTTTTTTTTAAATTGAGCAATTACACAGTCCATAACGGGTCTTTAGCCTTTTCTTAGATTGAGAGGGACTCTGCGGATCGAATGGTAACTCATTCCACCACCGAGGAACCACAGAAGAGAAGAGTCTGGATAGAGTCTGGATTATGTAGCCTACCTTGGAAAATTGCACTCACCCAGAAGTTATTAGTCCTGCACTGTATCTCTTAGCTTGTTATTGTTCTGCCTGTAATTGAATTGGTATCCTGTTGTTGGCTCTTTGTAGGGCTAATTTTCACCACAGTGTCTAGCCTTGCATATACCTGTTACTCTTCCAATAAATAGATTTGGTCATGTCAGGCACTGTGATGATTAGTTGCCATAAACCACATATGGACTTTAGGTTCTACCAGACTTATCTTCCCCTTCGGTCTTCTCTATTTCTTTCCTTACTGTAGGCCACTGTGATGACTTGCTGGCAATATTGTTGGCCAATTGAAACCATTCCATGGCTGATTTAGATCAAACCACGTATACCTTGGTGTGTTTAAACACAGCTTTTAAGACTCCTCAGTGTTTCTACAGCATCTGAGAAATACTGTATTGTAGTACAGCAGCAGCCTGTCATTGCAGGTGGCAGCGCTGGCCCATCATGTCAGCCACAGTGAGCAGCTGTCTGGGGATGAGTGATTTTGTTGGCTCCGATAACAGGGCCCACCAAATGGCTGCTGCCGGGTCGTCTGGTAATCCATGCAAGACCTGTCAGCAGCTTCACTCTCAGAGTCCTGCAGACCCTCAGTGATAACGGCCTGAAGCCCACTGGAGCAGTGAGCTAGTGTCCAGGGTCCATGGGCTACCTGTCACTTTGAGCACACCGTTGGCAAGCTGCACATGTTCGCCAAACCCTCGCTGTCAAGCAGATGAGGTACTTTCAATAGAATTATTCCTCCTGAATTTGCATACCTACGTTCATCTGTTTCAAGGGTCCAAACCATCAAAACACAAGCAAATAAACTCGGTTGAGGGATGTGCATGTCAGTCACAAAGTAGCACAAAGCAGTTCATATCACACACAAAGACACACAGAGACAACATTTAAGAAACCTGCAGGAATCAGAAATGAATTATGCCAACTTTTGCATTGGAGTGAAATTTATTCCCAGTTAAATATATTAACAGCTCACATTGTTTAACATTGATTTCAACAGGAGGATGAATGAAGATCTACGGGGTCCTTGTGATATTGTACTATTTTTATTGTTTCCATAGAATTGGCACCATTCCAGCACACTCCAGAGCTCTGGGGTCAGTAATACACACATTATATCTGGCCTCATAAAGACAGCAGTAAGACAAAAGCATTGTTTCAAACCTGAGAATTGTCGTGCCATGAGTGGCAAAACCATACCAAGTAATTGAGTGTTTCATTCAAAATATGATTTGCTTGCTCCCATCCCCATAACCCCATTAAAAAAAAAAATCACAACAGAAGAATATCAGGTGTCAACCCTGATTAGTTTAACTTTATATTATTATAATCCCCCGTGCATTACAGACTGTTAGCTTGAAATGTTGAAATAAACATACAAACACATATATGCATTTACATAGATACATGTGTACATTCCATTTCCCTCACACAGAGATCAAATAAGATATACACCAGGAAGTAAACACAACTAAAACAAATTCCTAAAACATTACAATTGCGAGGCCCAAATTGCAAATTAAGAAAGCACTGATTTTTATATTAAGGCAGTAAAAACTTAGATCATTCAACCTACGTTTTGAAATAGCTGTCTGGTAGAGGAATCACGCTCATAATTAAGCCAATATTAAACAACAAAATTCAATGCAGGAAGTGAATTAGAGGTTGTGCTCCGTGGGTGGAAGAATAGCTGCAGGCAGAAGTGAATATTCCAGATACAGAAAGGTGTTGATGCTGTTCTGTGCAACGTTAGCCAATTTTCTGGCAGATTGGAGGTCTCCATGATCAGGGCCACCTCTAGTTTTATTCAGTAATACATTTTTTTTTTTTAAATTCAATTTGCAACCTCCTGCCTGTAGCTGCAGGTCTCATACCTTGTCTGTCCATCTGTTTTTAGTAGCAGGCAAAGAGTGTGTGTGACATGCTGTGTTTGTGCCTAGCTTCTTCTGGCTGGGCAGATTGTGCTGGTGAGTAGAGGCTAGTGGGATGACTCCTTTTATGTACACTATGAATAATTGATGGGCTTCCTCCAGCATACCTTACTTAATCATCAGAGAATTCACTACCACGTGGCAGGCATGGATGGTAAATATTTCAGCATTTTGGAAAAAAACACAAAAAGGAGACAGAGAGAGGCAGTTAAAAGCTTTGGTTTTCATTCTTTATCAAATAAAAAACTGTGTACATTGTATTTTATATCATATATATTTATTCATAAAGTGCTTAATAGGAATAGATAGCTATAGTATGTAATCATATATTGTCATATTAGTTGTTTTCTTTGTTGTTGGTGGAGTATTCCGTCGGCAATGTGTGAGCTGTTATTTACATAATGTATACAAGTCCCGGGTTGAAACCCCCACTTCCTGGAGACGGGAGTGCGGTTCTGCTGAAATCACGACAGCGAGCAGGTGACGCCCGCGTCCTCGGAGTGGTTACAGTTGTGCACCTCCCAGGATATATGGGAGCACTGGAGGAGTGAGGCCTCTGCGCCGGTGCACTTGAGATTGTCCATCAGGATCTTACCCGTGCCGGGGCCAAAGAAGGATTCTTCCCGGGCCGCCGTGGCCTCTCCGCAGCCCAGCTGACGGCACACCACCTGGGCGTCCAGGAGGTTCCAAGCGTCATCGCACACCGTGCCCCATTCGGACCCCAGGAACATCTCCACCCGGCCCTCGCAGCGGTGCTGGCCGTCCATCAGCCTCAATTCTCCTGCACAAAGAAAGAAGAGTCTTACAAATATTCATGTTTTGGGACCCAATCTAGAGGAAAACATCATGCTGAACTGCTGCTCCTACACCCTAGCTGAAGATAGGTGTGACAGTCTGGGACCTACCTTGAGTGTGTACTTTGGTGGTGGGAGCCTTGTCTGTTACCCCAAAATGGCCTCTACCGTTGTTTTCGAAGGCTAGAGGGAGCAGAGGGACACAGAGTAATGCTTCAGCGCTCTGGACGTACTCAGGAAATATCAGTTCACAAAAGCATTAGCAAAGCTCTCTTCCTCATCATTACTTAGTAATCAATACAGAGCCTATTGCTTTGTTCTTTTAATGCCATGACACAGAAAACATTTTGTAGTAAAGTTGTCGAGCAATTTTACCACACAATTATGTGTGTAAAATATTTGTAATCATAGTTTTTATGCTTATAGCCCTTAGTGTTATGCATAGATTATCTCCCACTTGCCAATCCTCATTCCTGCTGAAATCAGTATTATTGGTGTGCACTGATTAAACATCAGAGGTATAATAACCATATATTTCCCTATGACGCTGAAACAAATAACGTGCTATGTAAGTAAAGGGGAAGAGGTTATTCTTTTTCTCCCTCCTGTGTGTGTTTGATTTAGCCTTAAAGAATTGAAATCTGGCCTGCAGGCATCCAGTGATGCTGATGAGCTTTGACTCCTCCACTCTATTTTTTATGCTCTCTGGGCTGTCTGTTCCTCAGAGTACTACACTCATACATGGCAAAGAGACAGCCCAGCAGGGCGGGCATAGATGACTGGAAGAATAGTAACTATGGGCTTGCTGTGGGAAGGATGACTATGGTGGATGTGTATATGTGTGTGAGCATCTAGTTATATAGATACATATTATGTACAAGTGCACTTATGCTCTATTCACTGTACATGTGCATGTTCTCAAATGTATGCCTAACGCTTAAGAGATATAGCCCCACTTCCTGCTTGAGAGGCCCAGTCTTACGTGAGCAGATAACTCCAGCATCCTCATGGTGGCCGCAGTTGTGCTGACCCCAGCCCAGGTGGAAGCATTCACTGAGCTCTCTTTCATGGCCTGTGCAGTCGATGTTGTCCAGCAGGATGGGGCCCGAACCGTAGCCGAAGTAGGCCAGGGCCTTGGCCGCGATAGCCGGGCCGCAGCCAAGCTGCTTACACACCACATGAGCATTGAGCATGTCCCATTCATCGTCACACACCGTCCCCCACACGTTGCTGAAGAGGATCTCCACACGACCCTGGCAGCTGCTGTTACCGTTCACCACACGGACGGCATGCTGGTCTGCGCGGGAACACAGACAAGAGAGGTAGATTGTAGTGATTTTAGAGGAGAGGAGGGAACCTTTTTTTCAAACTCAATTCTGATAGTTGAATAAAATGCTATAAGTAGATGAGTCTGTGTCGATGGTGCATTTGAAAGGGAAAAATGTCTGTGTTTGTGTACCCAGTAAAAATCAATTTGCATTGTTACCTCTTGTTGTCGGAGAGGTTGTGGTGACAGTTGTCGTACGCTCGGTGATTGGAACTGTTCCGTCTGTTGCTGGAGGGGAAATGTAATACATGATAGAATAACCTTATAACCCAATAAACCAGACTGCCTGTCTAATAATAATCATGGTGGGGGTTAGGCTGTTGCATACTTTCACCACCATGTTTTTGTGGCGCTGCAATGTGATACATTCTGAGACAATGGGGAGGAAATAGCACTCCCTGTTGGCCTTGGGGCAGAAGTGCAGATTTCATTACAAATGTGAACAAAAATCCTAACAAATAAGGTGCATATCAGATGCAGAAACATCTCCCACTACTGCCTGTCATTACCGTGACCAGGCAGTTATGTTAAAGGCGTGGCTGGTTTCTTACCTGCAGTGGTGCCTGTGAAGAAGAAACCTCTCCCCAGGTCGTTTGTATGAGTGTTCGGAGGAGTCACAGTAGTGGAGCCTGAACCTGAGTGGGGTAGGAGTGACAATGACTTGATATATGTACTACTACTACTAATATTACTTCTGTTACTATTACTAGTATCATTACTTCCACTACTATTACTTTACAACTACTATTACTACTCTTTCTACTATTACTAATACTACTACTAAAACTATTACTACTACTAACAACAACAACAACAACAACAATAATAATAGCATCATCATTATAATAGAAGAAGAAATTAACAAATAGCTGTAATAACAGTCACAATAATAACTGGTTGTCATGCAGTCTTTTTGTTGTTTGTTTGTATAATCTGGTTTATATCACTACTACTTGTGTGGATGTAGATTGAGAGCAGCGTACCAGTGCAGATGACCCCAGCGTCCTCATGGTGGCCACAGTTGTGGACGCCCCAGCCCAGGCTGTAGCATCTAGACAGCTGCTGCTCGTTGCCGTTGCAGTTGACGTTGTCCAGCAGAATGCGGCCCGTTCCGTAGCCAAAGTAGGAGCTGCTGAGGGCCGAGACGGCGTGGCCACACCCCACCTGCTGGCACACCACCTCGGCATCCTTTTCACTCCATTCGTCATCGCACACTGTCCCCCAGCGCCCCTGGTAGTAGATCTCTACCCGGCCTTGGCAGCTGTCCAGTCCAGCTACCAGACGGATGGTGCCATCTCCTAAACCAAGAGGGGGGGATTTATGGGCATTAATGTGGAATAAGGGTAACGCATTTTCAAATGGGTTTTTATTTTAGACAGTATGGGTTTACGTAAGAATTGGTATCAGTGTCAACTTTAAAAGGGGGGTATCAGAGTAAATGTTAGCTGCAAGGGTGTGTGTGTGTGTGTGAGAGAGATGGAGAGAGAGAGAGAGAGAGAGAGGAGAGAGAGAGAGAGAGAGAGAGAGAGAGAGAGAGAGAGAGAGAGAGAGAGAGAGGGTGTGTGCATATACAGCACAGAGAGACA
>OMOV01098706.1:0-11771 GCA_900312565.1 Beryx splendens | reverse complement strand
CGACCGGAACCGCGTAGGGAGGGGAACAATTGGATAGTCAAATTGGGTGAAAAAGGGTGAAAAATTGAAAAAAGAAATAAAAAAAACCTGCAAATGGGTACTTCAGTCCCGGAAAAATCTGTTGGTATACAGAAGTGATGTATTTTATGGGAAGCAGCAACATGCAGCGGTTTGTTTGGAATATACAGAAGAACTGGGTAGTTAGCATGAGCAGCGTTAGCCACCATTGCTGAACAGACAAAGAAATTGCTGGTGCCTACAGAAACTCAAACTGCAGCAACAGAGACCCAAGGAAAACGAAGAAAGGGACCATCTCTAGAATGAACATTGACATTGCCTTTCAAATATCGGTTTTGAAACTGGTTTTAAACTGTTTTGCTATCATTTATTAGCTGTTGTCTGTATTATTAGTAAGTTGGGCCAGAGGTGAGATGCAGCTTCTTAGCTCTCTTAATGTGACTGCTAATGTAATCATAAGGGGTCACTGTCCTGTTTCAATATAAGGTTATAAGTTGTTGAGCATTTGCTTGCAGTTATCGATAACAGATGGACAGAAGTACTGTACCTAAACAGTTATTACATTGTTTTATAAAAGATCCTTTGATATATTAGATGTTACCGTTTCTGTAGACATGGTTGCTCTTACGCATGGTGTTGAGTTATTCGTAGTTACTTGGCGAGTCTCAGTAGAACAGCCCATGCTTGGTTGTTTGGCAGTGTGGCAGATAGGCCTGCTGTCACTCCAGTGACGTCAAAGCACGGGCAACGTTGTTTTGCGAAGTGATTGCTGGGAAGCGCAGTGCAAAACACCACAGCAGTGAACGCTTCTCACCAAAGATGATGCAAAAATAAAAAAGGACTCTCACGGATTATCACAAAACCAGAAAGTATTAAAATATACGATGCATGAGGAAGTCGTCTGAAAAGTTTTAGCTTGTTCTGCTCACAACAATTGATCCTATCACGTTGGTCACATCTTTGCCCTGTGATTGGTCAATCACTTTGGTTTAGTTCACTTCAGGCTCTGCTTTCTGGGAAGAAGAGCCTGAGTGAGAGCGAGGATGGTTTGTGATTATAGTATGTTACAGTAAAAAGCAGCTTTAAACCAACAATATTCATTCACAGTCTCATACTGTCAGCCACTAGGCAGCTCTACTGAAGCAGTTGGACAGTGGGTTACCCCCCATTTTGTGCCTTTTCTATTCTCATTTTAGCAGTCAATGTCACATCAACCTGCATGTAATGTGCTTGTTTAGTGCTTCCACGATCACATGCAGATGTACTTGATGAAAAAAACCCACAACTTTGACAAGTTAACACTCCTGAATGTGCTCCTCATTTTGGCATTCATCCAATCCACTAAGCAGGGCTAAAATGTCCAGAACACTTTTGAAATTATTTTGCCAATTTGCCATTAGCTGACTCATTTGTCTTCAGCACACAGGAGACACCATACTCGCCACTGTCAAACCTTTTTAGTGAAATAAGTGCTACTTGGTAGATTGGATGTATGAGGCGGGTAAATTCAACAAAGTATGTCTGCATTTGAAAAGGGCAAGTATAAACTGAACATTTTGCCATGTACTTTGATGACATTCACTTAACATAATGAGATAGAACAGGACAAATCGGGGCGTGTACGCTGGTGTTATTAAGTGAGGGAAGAGTTATGGTCTTAATGTCCCCCATGTAGAATTTCCCAGCTGGTCTGGGGGTTTGAACCGGGTCACAGCCTGGCTTCACCAACCTTCACCCCACTCCCTCGCCATGTGAAATGAAATATTGTGTTTATAAAGATATGTTTACAACATGTTTACAGTCGTGGCTTGTTAAACATTTTTGCACTGTGATTTGTATAGTCAAGGCATTTGTACAGTCATCATAGGAGCTGTTTTGTGCATACTTTGTTTATTGAATTGAATTACTCAAACGTTTGCTCAAGTCTTAAGATATTTTTAGTCCATTCTGTTTTTTTTGGTGAGTCAAGCTGTTGAGTACAGGTACTGCCAGGTGCAGTATGTACTTCGGTATGGAACGTCACAGCAGCAATTCCTGTAAAAATTGACTTTTTCAGACAGTAAACCATAAATGTAAGAATGTACAGCAAATGTATATTTGTATAAAAACTGAGCTGAATAAATCAGTTATTGTTTGGATCAGTTGTGGAGTAGCCTGTATGCTAATATCTGTTTACATTCTGTTTCCACACGATCTGAAAACAGAGAAGCCAGCAACTGTTTGAGACATAGCCTAATTTCTGCAGGCTTTTCAATAAATACTTTTAAACTTGTGTGTAACCATTTCATTTGTTGTATTTACTGTGCCCTGCAATAAAAATGGTTATCTCAGAGCCTAGTTATTTTCATTTTTTCCCAGTAATGAAATGTGGGGGAAACAAACAAAGCTTTATGTCAGATATCATGTCTATTGCCTGTCGGAATACTTATTTGTCTATTTGAGGCCTCTGTTCGCTTGTACTACAACATCTTAATGCTTAATTTGATGCAACTGAAGGAAAAATCTAACCTAAAACAGAATTCATTTTATTCCTGTGCATGAGTGTAGTGGTAAGCTGGGTAGACAAGATTTATGTCACCCAAAAACGTTGGGTAAACTCTATTGTGCAAATTAAAAGATGGGTAAACTGAATTTAGATGGGTTTTACCTTACACTACATCCATGTTCCTATCAGCCTGACAGTTCATTCAAACTTTAGACTACTTTGTAATGCCGGGAGACTGAATTAGCGGGCTGCAACAAACACCCTGTGAGTGGGAGCAGTTTAAGTGTCTTATAGTCTTATAGGCTTAGGACATCACATATTAGGAGAGGTAAACAGAAAGAAGGGTGAACTATGACCTCCAGTCTGTGACCATCATAAGGCAACAAACCACCAAGCAAAGCAAAAAGTTAATTATAATTTCAGAAAAGAACAAATTTATGCTTATTTCCATACATTTATTAAATCATAAATTTGATACTATTTACTTTGGTAATTAAAAAAAAGGGCTGAATCTAGACTGGCAGCAATAATATTTACAACAAATATTATTCAAATTGTCCCCGTGACAACAGCTGATAGCGACTTTAATGGCACTTTATAGGAGTCCTAATTTCTGCATTTCAATAGACTATAGATCTGCGCTTGCGCAGTTACCACTGCTTTTAGATCAGCGCCGACGCAGCAGCGCAACTCTCGACACTCTGGAATGGTCATGTATTTTGTAAGGTAGCTGCCTCGGTCCATGATATTGTGGACCAAACGGACACAAGTTACACAACAAGCTTTTGTACGGACAGCGAAGTGAGGGAGCAATAACGTCACTTCGGTTGACATAAAAATTATCAGAAAACTGCTGTTCGCTAGTGAACTTGCACTAGCTGACGGACTCATAACGTTATGTTTCCAGCTAGCAGATACTCAGCTCAAGGTAAGTTAGCAAACACCAGCTAGCTAACGTTTAACCAGGTTGCTTCGCTGGCACCAGAGATCAGCTGTTCGTTCATTTTCGTGACAGTGTTGTCAGGTGTAACTACACGATTTACATGCTAACTTCAGCCTGGTACTGAGGCTCGAGTGCAGAATAACTTGCTGCATCTTTAACGGTAGTTTGATGGTTTTCTACAAGCGCTAGCCTTAGCTGACGTTAGCATTAGCCAACAGCTGGCCATTCTCATTTGCCTTAGCATCAAGCTAGAATGTGGGTTAAAGTTTAAGCCAGATATAGGTCACCTGAATAGTGCCCTTGTCCCGTTATGTATATCCAATTTACACTTGATCGAACACATTTTGAAGTGGTTACTAACTTGCCATGGTTATGACAGTTACCTTGAAATGTTTTGCTGTGGAAGAAGTGTTTGTTTTTTATTTATAGCGTTGGACTTAGCTTTAGATTTAGCTACTGCCAGCCAAGTTTAGCTCTGCTAGCTAGCATGCTGTTACTCCTGCAATCTACTGTGTGACAGCTGCTTAAACATATCCATAACCATAACATTTTGGGATGTTTAAATTTTTTTTAAAATGTTTTTGATATGAGATGTTTCCACAAGCCCTCTTGGTATTCATCTCACATGCTCAAAATTGTAAATGTTCTGTGATTATGACATTGTATGATTTCATCACTGTGTTTTAGCACTAAGCAAACAAACCCAGCCAAACTAAACCAGAGTACACAGTAGGGTACCAGCACATGGCCACCAGCTTGAACAGGTCCTGACTGGGAGCCGGTCTCTCTTGCAGCCCACAGGTGTATCAGGCTATTGAAAACAGTCCAGGCAGACCATGCTGCCCCTCAGCTGTACACATCTGTACACAGACGGACTTGCTCTTCAGTCTCAACACCCCAAATTACAACACACTACACCATCCACCCTCGGGAGAAAGATCCACGATGGGAAGGTAAGACACTGCATCGTCCTGAATTGTCACTTCAACTGTCAAGTACAAAGTGTGCACGGATTGGTCTCGTTGAGGTCCATGTAAGGACACGTGGGCCACTACAAGGCAGATAAGTGCATACTGCTGGTAGATGTTTAGATTTTGTTTACTTGTGTGTGGATGGGAGTCTGTGAGTGTGCCGCCTGATAGCTTCTATTTTCTGTTTATTTCCATTTGCCATGATTGCGTGTTCATACTATTCGTTCATACACAGGGCTGCTGCGCCAACAGGAAAACTCGGCAATTGTTACTTTTCACTTTATTACTTCTTTTGTTTTTTACGTCAAAGTTCCTGAGTTCATAAGTAGTTTGTATCTAAGATTCAATACTCATGCTACTGCTCTTACGCCCTGCTGAAGTTTTCTTGAGCAACAAAGTGAATCCTTACTTGTCCCAGAGGCACTGTGCTGTAGCTGACAGTGTGCTGGAACCTGCCTGGGGAGGGGGGGCAGAGAAAAGAGAATTTCCTATACAAATCAATACATGCTAGAACACTCTTTTTGAGGAGGGCTACTGGCCTATGAAATCAGAGCAAAACAATATATAAACTTTCGCTGTGCATCCCATCCCGCCCGTCCACAATCTGCTCCAGGGGTGGTAGAGGAACGGAAAGCGATTTCAAGAGACCAAACACTGCCTTGCAGTTCCCCCACAGTTCCAAGGCTTGCTGTGTTTTCCACTGCGGGACAAGTGTTTCACAGACTCTGTACGTGCCTCGCTCCACACCGTCTAGATATGCTTGTGTATTTCACAAGAACTAGGCTCAAACATAGTAAGCTAAGGTGGTCTTTTAAGGTGTCTTTTAAATCTGATCAGGCCTGTTGTGCAAATTTCATTGAGGTTTTCCTTAACCATTTATTAGGGAGCCTTAAAGCCTAGGGAGCATTAAAGTTTCAATCGTGTCGTCACTTGTGTGGGTACATCTGTACATGTGTGACTATACGAGTCGACTCTGAAGTTCTTGTAGCTATTCAACTTTTAGAAAAAAAAGAAAATGCCATCCCCAGTTATTATTCTGCTGAGAATAGAACCCGTCCTAGCAGTTTTGGTGCCAGGCTTTTCTCACTGAGCCACAGAGCACAATTAAATTAAGATGCCGTATTCCTGTTTTTTGTTTGTGATATGTTGGTTTCTTTTTGGTCTCTCCTTAGGCGTAGACATGGAGAGGTTTGCCGATGAGGCTGATGTGGTGATAGTAGGTGGCGGCCCTGCTGGCCTTTCAGCAGCCATCCGTCTCAAGCAACTAGCCAACGAACAGGAGAAGGAGCTGCGAGTCTGCCTGGTGGAGAAGGCTTCTCAAATCGGAGCGCACACGCTCTCGGGGGCCTGTCTGGAGCCCACAGCCCTGAACGAGCTCTTCCCTGATTGGAAGGAGCGAGGGGTAAGTGTCAGTGTCTCAGTCAGCAGTGCGGGAAATTAACGTTCCGATCCGCTGCCCAGTGTGTCTGGTAGACTCCGAAATCCTACCAGCCACTCATAGTCTTTACCGGCCACTTTTAAAAACAGATAAAGGGTCAATGTGATGCATGGTCTGACGAGACGGTTCGAAGCATGTCGTGTCTCCACTTCTCATTTATTATTCGTTGACCCCTATGCCTCCCCCTTCGCTTGCTGCAGTGCACCACCTCTCATTATCTGTGTCTGCTGCCTGTAACTCCACCAGTGTGTCACCACATTCTGACAGTTATCTAACCTAACGAGGGTAGCTAAACTCTTGTAGTCGGTGGTGAGGCTGCCCTGTTAATAAGATGTCATATCAAAATATTTGTTGTGAAACTACATTGCTAAGTACGATGCAAAGGAGTTGTCATGGGAAGAAAAGAAAGGCGTGGGTGTTAATTTCCCACCCTGTCAGTCAGTGAGTGAATCAATCAATCAATCAATCAATCAGTCAGTCATAGACCAAATTCAATGAATCATCTGTGATGGGATGTGCCCATGATAACCATAATGATATATCTCCTCTCACCCACCTTTTCCTCTAACAGTCAAGATGGGTTTCGACAGGTTACGGTAGCGCTGGGCGATATGGACAAAATCAAATATCACAACATTTTTGACCAAATACCTCGATATCGATATTGTGCCAATATTGTAGAGATTTTTGATAAATAATCATCAGTAATGTGGACACAATTACTAAATGTGTAAAGGCAAATAATAGAACAGCTGGAACAGTCTGGTAAGTTCAGAAGATTACATCACTTTACTGTAACGCAGCCTTTAAATCCAGGATATCCAGTCTCATATCACAATATCGAGATCATATCGATATATTGCCCATCTCTAGGTTACATATTGGTTAAATATCCAGGAATGTATGCTGAGCATGCATGCTCTATTTCAGCAATGCCTTGTTTGGCATTCATTCACATAAAGTTACAGCACAGCTCATTCAAGCACATTCACATACGCTTACACACAGTCACACTTGGGAAGGGTGCTTGTGCGTGTGTTTGTGTGAAGAGAGTCTCGTGGACTCCTAGCCATACACTCCAGCAACATGTGGGAGTGAGTGTTAAATGCATCATTAAATGCATCTCCCCACAGCAGAATAACAATGCCCGCTGTGCTGTTACCTCAGGCACCTCTGAACACGGCAGTGACCGAAGATGTGTTCAGCATTTTAACGGAGAAATACCGAATCCCCGTCCCCATCTTGCCAGGTAAGAGCTTGGTTTATCCAGCGTGAATACAAATGGTGTAAATGTTCCTTAATTTGTGAGCTGCTCTTTTGACCTGGCCTGGTGTTTACAGATTCTGCCTCCCAGATGGTATTACATTGCAGGTTATACTAAAACTAAAAATAAATATTTTCCATGGTGTCAATGAGAAATTTGCTTAGTGTCTGTAACCATTATTGGTTTAATTACTGTGGGGGGGGAAACATGCTCAGAACAAAGTATAAGGGAATATAAACTGACAGTTAACTCTGACAGTATAATGGATGCAGCTAGCTATATGCTGTGTTATCTGGGTCGTTGTGTTGCAGCCATTCACCAAGCTGACTCACCGTCAGCAGAACTACACACAAACTCTCAGGAAAGTCAACGGGTTAATTTTTTGGAGGGTTCATCTGTAAACACGGCCTAATAATGCTTCGCCTGGCAACAAACAAGCTTTGCTTTGTCCTGTTTCTCCTATTATGCTACCAGAGTGTGTGTGTGAGAGCATAGACCCAGTCTCAAACTTAATTGATGTTGTTGTGTTTTTTTAAAGATAAGAAACCGAGAGGCAAGTTTAGCACAAGAGAGAGAGAGATGTGAGAGGCTTCTAGCCTCTTGTTGAATTGTGTTTTTCTCTCTCTCTCCATTCACTGCCGCTGTACGGCAGAACAGATCTGAAAATCTCACATCTAGAACATAAACGAACGTGAACAAAGCAGATGCTGACAATATTTTAAAAAAAAGCCTGGTCATTCTGCTGAAATGTTTTTAAGTGAATCGCTTGCTTTCTGTTATCGTACACAAAAATCCGGTCAGAAGAATTTGAGTGTTACCGAGTAGCACTCGAGCTGATCTGATGCGTGACTTTCCTCGGTGCCTGTAGGTTTGCCCATGAACAACCACGGTAACTACATCGTGAGGCTGGGGAACTTTGTGCGTTGGCTTGGGGAACAGGCAGAGGAGCTGGGAGTGGAGCTGTACCCTGGATATGCTGCAGCCGAGGTAGGCTCTCCTTTACATGTACTCTTCTGTTTGACAGCTCAGATATCTTTAAACTCTCATACATTTGTTTCTCTCCTTCCTCGTAACGGTCAAAAATGTGAACTCGTACGCGATATCTCAGACCCCACTGGACCGATTTTGACGAAACATGCATGAGGCATTCTGGCTCTGTGTTCTTCTGGTGTTTAAAGAAATGATACTGATGGTGGCGCTATAATTAAAGGTCAAAATTCAAAACTTTGAAAAGCTTTAACTGCTCTGATTTTAGATGAAACTTGGATGGGATGATGCATCTTGTTACTGATTGGCTCAATGGGTGCTCACATCTTTCATGGGGGAAGATGTTCATTTGTTTTTAACTTGGATTTTTTTTTAAATACTTTTCTGTAAAGCAGTACAGCGAGAAAAATAACCACCGCCCCCCCAAAAAACTGTCTTTCCCAGCTCTTATTTCCGTATCCACATTTTCTCCGTTATCTGATCGTTCGAGGAACCCAGCGGTGTGTTTGTTTATTTTTCTGGGCGTTTTTCTCTGAACTTTGCACTCCTTACAGCTAGTTGATTGTAATCTAGGAGTTTAAGCTTGTTCGGCTTCTGCATTCATTATACGTCACCCTGGGTAAACAGAGGGCTAACTGGGAAAATATAAAATGTTATTCAAGGATTAAAGCGGGACAAACAAGGTCAGCATTTGCATATCAGTTCACGGTCTGTGTGGAGAATCGCTGCACATTTTGTCCTCTAGAGATCTTACTGCTTAATTTTCCGTTTCCCCCCATGCTAGACAATAATTAAAACGACATTCACAGTTGTGAATGTGCATTAATGGCCTATTATTATTTAAAACTGGCTCACTGTCTCACTTGAGTTAGCATCACAGGTTCCCGTGAATCACTTGCTCAGCCAGTTTAAACATGTTTACAAATCCCTCTCCGCTCCAAGTGTTTACCCTCCGCCTGTGTTTCCTTTGTCAAGGTTTTGTTTCACGAAGATGGAAGTGTAAAAGGAATCGCCACCAATGATGTAGGCATCGCCAAGGATGGTTCACCGAAGGTATTCTCAGGAATTCAGTCAATGACATCGAGCCAGTAAAGTCCCTTTTGTAATTTGTTGTTGAGTAGCCTGCTGCGTGGAATTGAGAAGTACAATATTCGTTTTAGATAGTGGTCTGTGCAATATGTTGGGTCCCTGAGAGGCATTGAATGGACCTAAAGAGGAAACAAAACCGACAGAATGAGCACACGTTCCCAGTACTTAGCACGTCATCACATTTCCACAAATGCCACTTCAACACCATGATTAAGCTCTGTACAATATTCAGCTGCTTCTCTATCATAGTTAAGTGTCCTCTGTCCTTCCCTTGTTTCAGGATGTCTTTGAGAGGGGGATGGAGCTCCATGCTAAAGTCACGCTGTTTGGAGAGGGCTGTCACGGCCACTTGGCCAAGCAGCTCTACAGGAAGTTCAACCTGCGGGAGAACTGCGAACCCCAGACCTACGCCATCGGCCTAAAGGAGGTAGCTAACTCAGCCTGCGCTCATCCAGCTTACTGGAGAGAGAATAGGTCACGCCATATGCGGCTTGAATTTGGTTTCCCTTAATGTAGTTTGATTCATTGCCAATGAGAAGAGTCTATTTAAAGTAGAATAAGGCCTCCAAATAACGGTTGTTTACTTGTAGAACAGACAAACAAACAAGCCATTCACAGAATTTTAACAAACTAATAAAAGTGCATTTTGCTGATGGGTGGTGCAGATTCCGGCACCTTGATGTCATGGCCAGTCAGTTGAAAATGTGAATGAGTGGACTGAATAAATGTTCCTAATAAAGTGTTATCTCAGTGAGTGTATATCCTGCCTGTTGCTAATGGTCTGTGTTCACTTTCTTAGCTGTGGACGATCGATGAGAAGAAGTGGAGGCCAGGCAGGGTGGAGCATTCGGTGGGCTGGCCTCTGAACAGGAACACATACGGCGGCTCCTTCCTGTATCACCTGAATGAAGGGGAGCCGCTGGTGGCCTTGGGCTTTGTGGTGAGTGTGAGCACATTCTGGCAGTTTGCAGCTGATGTAAACACATGTGTCAGCTGGACGTCATGCGGGAAATATATAACCTCAGAAAAACTAAATTCAGCCTTGGGCAATGCTGCATACTATGGATCTTGAAGGGGCGGCGGGGGAAATCTCATGCTGTCATGTTTGTACAGTAAGTGTGCTGTAGGTGGGATGACTTGAATTGAAACACAGCTTTTAAATGTGCAACAAAGGGGTATTTTTACATTTAAAATTATAATACAAGTCCTCAGTGAAGAGGAAAACTGATGAACCAGTATGAGGTGGCGGTGCATTTGCTTATGAAGCAGTAGCACAGAAGTAACAAAGGAATCCCTCATGGATGTTGTGAAGTTCATTGTCCTTGGTGTGTACCGTGACTATGAATAAACCGGCCGGTCTTGTTCCTCCCCTAGGTGGGCTTGGACTACAGCAACCCCTACCTGAGCCCCTTCAGAGAGTTCCAGCGCTGGAAACACCATCCCTCCGTAGCTCCCACTCTGGAGGGAGGCACCAGGATCGCATATGGAGCCAGGGCTTTGAATGAGGGAGGATTTCAGGTGTGTGCATGTTACACGCAGGATGCATTTTTCATTATTGATAAGAGTATATAGCACCTCTCAAGTGTTGTAAAACAACGGCATACAGCATATTGAACACTGAGCAAACTCTTAAAACCCAGGCAGGAGATGAAGGTCTGGGGGAAAGGTAGAATGAAAAGTAAATTGATCAAGGTCTCTCTCCTCTTCCTCTCCAGTCTCTCCCAAAGCTGACCTTCCCTGGAGGATTGCTGATTGGATGCAGCCCCGGTTTCATGAACGTACCAAAGATCAAAGGCACACACACGGCTATGAAGAGCGGCATGCTGGCTGCCGAGGCCATCTTCCCCAAAGTCACCGCCGAGAGCCCGGATTCAGAGACCGCAGGTAACCAAGACCCCTTGATAACGATAACCACAACTATGTTTTTATTGCATTTCACTGATTCTGCTGAGGACTGTGGCTTGTTAAAGGTGTTATTGATAGCATTTTAATGTAGACGAATAATAAAAATATATATATACAGAGCTTTTAGAAAGCTGCGGAATATAAGTATCGCTTTTCCTTAAAAAAGTTATTATGATTGTGAATTAATCATTTCAAAAATTTTGACGGGTCCAAAATGAATGTTTTGTTTATCTCTGTGTAAGATTTCTGACATTTGGTTCCCGATTCTAACAAGGCCTGTGAGCCAATAGTATAACGACGCTGGTATCACCTGGTATCTCTGCGTCGTCAGCGATCAGGTTGTCAGTTAGTGTGGAAAAAACTGAAAAATGGTTGAATCTTGAAACACCACCGCACAAAGTAACCTAAATCTGTGTACGGCTGCATGTTGCAAAATGAGTTCATCACTCTACCACGAAAGATTCATCACTTGACACGACCGAGTCTGTCTGAGTCTCACTCCACTCCTCCATGAATGCAGGTTGTGCAACGAACTGGCAACCACTTGAGGGGGCGTGTGCTTCGAGCAACAGCGGTGTTGTGACCTCAATGGAATGATGGGGGGGGGGGGGGCGGGGGGACTGGGGTCGGATGGTATAAAAACCCCGCTAGAGCGCGCTCTTCGTGATCTC
>OMOV01098704.1:0-10352 GCA_900312565.1 Beryx splendens | reverse complement strand
TTTATATATATACACACACACATATATATACGCACACACACGCACACACACACACATATATATATATATATATATAACAGATAGTGTATATATATATATATATAACAGATAGTGTTGTAGGTACGATTTGCTGGCTGTTTTTCAGGTGTTTTGTATCTATGATACATAAACTGACCATGCTTCCACACTTTGAGCAACAAGTCAACAATCAACAAGTAAGTGGAAGTCAGTCCATGACATGTTCTATAACGCTGAGCGACAACTCAGTTTGAAAAAAATCTGCAAAAATCGCCCAACCCTATAAGTTGTCATTTTACAACATTAGACTGTTCGATTTAGGTTTTGCATATTGTTTGTTGGAGTTTGCTATAAGTGCGCTTAATCCTTTCTTGAGGATGTAACATATCAGGCCTTGCTAAGCTTTAGTAAAATTACATGCTTTTTCCAAGACTTTCCATAACAAAGTCGAAGCATTACCGTAAACTAAAATGGTTCTTCCCTCCTGTTTTGTCAATGCTGTTTTTTTCCTACAGGGGTGAACATGGTTTCCATTACAGTTGGGCTGAAAACCATCTAGCGCAATAAATGTGAGAAGTTGGAAAATATATTCCGCTATATGATTTCTGCAGAGAAATCTCTCAGAGAATCTGGCTCTCCCGGTCTGGAAGACAACAGGTTTTTCAAAATTCCATGACGAGCGGGAATACTGATTATTGGCCATTTGATTTATTACATTATGTGGAGCTTGCACTAAGCTAGATTTCACTTGTTTTTTTTACCTCCTAAATCAAAAGTATCATATATTTTGTATCCTTTTCCTTACACGTTATTTGAACGAGTTCAGTGGTTTTCCAATGCACAGGTTACTGAATAGGGTCTTAATAGCCTCATCTTTGTTCCTATAGGCTGCTGTGTGATCACAGAGAGACTTCTATTCCCTCAACTGCAAACCCACCACCTAAACCACTCTGACAGTGAGGGAAACCCCTTTACACACCAACAACACATTAAGATTTAGGCTTAACTAACAGTCCCTGCTTGCACCAGCTGATTATATCTGCAGTGAATGAGACAAGTGGCTCTGTCTATGCTATTTGACATGGGTTAAAGAGGTCAGGTAAAGCACAATGAGATGACCCCTGGACATAAGGCATAATCCGCAAGGGGAAATTGGGATACACTAAGGAAAAACATGAAAATAGAGCAAATGGGGGGGGGTATTAAAGATAATCCAACCAACAATTCCTACATGTAGAGAACAATTATATTAAAATGTGCGAATGAAAATATCAGTTACAGCATTATGGGGTATGTGCAAAGTAAGAGTAGGGCAAGTCAAAGGTCAGCATGTTATTGCTGCACATCTAACAGAAAGCAAAAAAGATAATAAATGCAACTTTGGAGAGAAATGAAAGACACGGTCCGTGATTACCAACGTACCAAATCACCGCATCAGCAAGCCTGGTCTATTACGCCAATTAGCCAATCCAGTTCAGTTGCGGTACGAACCAAAAAGACTTTCAAACTGTCCTGTATGCAAATGTGACTCATTCATCATGCCAACGAAAACAGACGTTTCAGTGATAGGGAGATGAAGCCCAACGCAGCACCAGCAACAGTCACTGATAACCAGAGAGACAGAGAGAGAGATAAGGAGAGACTGAGGAGTCTTTTGTCTGTTGCAGCTATTTTTGACTGCTAGCCCTCCTCTACTCCAAGGCTTATGAAGTGCAGGCATTGATCTAACTTTAGCCACTATTCATCATGATTTTAACCGAAAAGCTGTCAGCTGAGAGAGAGAGAAGTGGAGAATGAGAGGCAAAGTGTGTGTGCAACTGTGCATTTAGGGTCAGACCGATATTTGTGGCTGATATTGGCATTTTATTAAAAATGGGATCTGGTCCAGTCTGATGTGACAGATATGATGCAGTTTGATTGATTACATATTTATTGTACAATTGATCAAGACTACACTGTTCTATGTAAAGCAATTAGTCTAAATTGATTTTAATGAAACATTATGATCAGATTCCATACAATTACGAGTATGGTTGTTTTTTTTTGCATGAAAATGGTCAAATTTAAAGATATTGAATATCAGCACAAAATAGTGGCCCAGTATCCTGGAGGCCAGTATCCTGAGTCCTGAAGCTCGTATTCAAAGACATTTCCCCCCACAGGACATCAGGTTGTATTGCGGTGGGGGCATTCCAACTGAAAGAAGCCTTCTGACAACAGTTTGGCCTTGGCTTACCCGTTGATTTGATCCAAGAGGTAAAAACCTGGCACCGACATGAGTTCAGACAGCCGACACCCAAAATGGAAAATATCTCCCATGAATTAACAGCTAACGAAGGTTTCAACTAGGTTCCATCAGGTTTTTGAAGGCTGATGCTGACATTTCTGGACTAAAACTGCAGAGTCTCTATTTTGTACTGATATTCAATATCTTTAAATGTCAAACTATTGTCATGACCAAAAAAATAAAAGTATTATTGTAACTGCAAATACAGTATTCGGTGTTTCCCCCAGAATATATTCTTGTCATGGTGGGAAAAGCCTCTGAAACAGCATTTAGACATTATGACTAAATTAGCATGACTAAAAGATTAAACCTCTCCACTGAAACACTGGATTATAATAACAGCAGCAGCAGTAAGAATTAAAATAACATATTCATGCTCATATTCATGCATACTTATATACTTACTTATGTGGAATCTGATCAAATCTCCCATTAGAATCACTTCAGGTTAAGGTCTTCCCATAGACAACCAGTGTAGTATTGATCAAATCTAAAATAAACATGTAATCAATCAAACGGCATCATATCAGACTGGAGCAGATCCCACATTAATAAAAGCCCTGTATATCAGTCTACTGGCTGAATTTGCATTGGGCTGCTATACCTCACAGCTGAGACTTGCTGCCATGTTGAACCTTTGACCTCTGCCTCGGCCCTGCACACACACAACAGATGGCAAAGAAACAGTGGAATATATCTGCTGGGATTGGGATATCATGAGCTTGGAGTAATAAGGTTGTATCTGACAAAAGATCTTCGAATGCTGCTTTATGCTTATGTGGTGTCAAATATTTAAAAAGATATAAAGTATAACAGTTTTGCCAGCTGGTTCATCAAATGTTTGATGTTAGAACTGTCTCAGAACTGCACTGTATTTATCTATTTAATAAGACCAGCTTTAGTCCAGTCTAGTCAAAATCAGGGGGTCTAGTCCAAGTCCCTCTAGCAGGACCATTATATACAGGTTTATACAGGTGAAATCACTTAAACTGTTTGCAGTTCTGGGGAGAAAAACATATCATCACTACGTTTACATGCACAAAATATCCCACTTTTTGCCCTTATTCCGAAAAAGACAATAGTCCTACTAATCTGTTTACATGGCTAATGAGAATGAATATTCCACTAATATTCCCGTTTACGTGCAGCCGTGCATACTCCGATCACTGTCACGTAAAACGTCCCCATGACGTACTGCACGCCCTACGCCTATGGAGGAATTTCCCTCGTTGCAACATTTGCGCATATCCAAAAACCCATTGACATATCCAAGTGTTTCATAACGGTTAAAAGGAGGTGTGTTCCTCCTTCAGACCAGAGATGCGCGCTTTTCTTTTGGGCGTGCATCTCTGGCTAGTCGGTTTGTTTACAGCGCACATACTGTAGCTGACCGTAAACAGGGGAGAGGCCGTGTGTCGCAAACTGCGGTAAAAACCTCAATTGAGACGCATATTCCGAATGCGCTGTATACATGTCCAAAGAACGCTCCTAAAACCAGAATAATATCGGCATATCCCACGTTTTACTCGGAATATGCGACATTCGGAATAAGGCCCAATTCGGAATATGCAATCGGAATATGCTGTTTACATGACCCGTATCAAATTCGGAATATTGTCATATTCGGAATAATAATGGAATATTAGTGAGCATGTAAACGTGTTCATTGCAATCATCAAATAGGAGGCGAGAACAAGACTAGTCGGTTTACAACTGGCTGGAGACCAAGACAAGTCGACCGTTATTTTCGGCACGAGAAATTGATTTTGGCGGTTGGCACGCGTGTGATTGGCCACATGAGGTGAACACGTCACTGTGATAATGTTTCGGTTAGTGGTTCTTTACGCTCTAGTTAAGATGTACCTGACGTCCTAGTTGTGTCCACTGTCCAGCTAACTGTTAGTTACACCGGAACAGTTACACACACAAGCTGCCGGCCTGGCACACCGGTCGGGTATAGCACCGGTAATGTGCTAGAAGGAAGAAATGCCGTCTGTGTGCCCTTGTGGAGCTGTAATCCTTTGCTAATCTCTCTGTACATGGAGAATTACTTTCCATTTTTACATTCCGTCTGTAACCACTGACGAACGAATTGTACCAGCCACATTTTAAGATTTCACTGAAATCTGATTGTTTCTACAAGCCCACAGAGCGTAACTTAGTACGTTATTTTTCTTTCAGACCGAATGCTAGTCAAGTGCTGTGAGCTTCCTGCCTAGATGGCTAAACACAAATTGGCACCTGCTACTAGCAAAGGCATTTATTCAAGGCAAGCCTCACAAATAAATGTAACGTTATCTAGAAAATGTCAGCTAGTACTGGCTGGTACTGGCCCGTCGCAGACAGGAGACTCGTATGGAGAGGACGTCACCCCGCACCATTCAAAAACCTGGCATTTTATTGTGCCCGTGCTTAATAGCAAACATAAATACCTAGTCAAATATCATCCAAGGCCTTGCATGGACCACTAGGACCCAATGTTCAATTCGGAATACACCCAATACACCATATAGCACTCATCTCAATAAAAGTTCAACTTTTAGTATCGGTTCAGACGGCTCGCAACTGCCACCGACGTTGTATTTTCGTGGAGGGAAATTGTGGGAATAACACGCGGACCAATATTAAAGTTGTACGTTTATCGAAATAAGTGTTGTTTGTGGTACTGTATGTATGCCGAACTTGTAAGTGGCTGCTAATGTTTCAGAAAATGTGTGGAGTCGTGCTTTATGGTATGTACCTTTGCCGATAAGCAAGGCAACTTTAAATTGCCAGATTTTCCAATAGAGCTTGTGGTACAGTTCTCGCCACACAAGAGAACGGCACGCACCAGGGCTAGCTACAGCAGCTAAGGTAACGCTAGCACAAAATCTATCACTGGCGACACACGGTCTCGCCTCAGCAAAATCTTACCTTGTGCAAACTGAACACCGTATATTTCGCTGTGAGATTAGCTGTATCATAGAGGCATCCGCTTCTGTCTAAATTCCCAGTTAAAGGCTCAGAATAACCCAGTAGCCTGCTGGTCGCCGGGCTGCTTCCTGTACCGCTATCTCTGCCAGAGGACAGACCCTCTGATTGGCTGCTTCCTCCTTCCAGGAAATGAGGACGTATGCTGCCTTCAGGCTCCCCTACGAACACCGAAGTAAAAACAAAAAAAAATGCCGCGGATTAAAATGCGCTTTGACATAAATTGGCCACTGAAGCAAAAGCAGTTTTGGTGGCTGTTTGTAGAGCTAAATTTACTAGTTCTGCAACCGCACTCCGAGGAATTGTAACTGCAAGACAGTTTGAGAGACAAGAACTTAGTTACTCACTTGCAGTTACATTTTTTCTCAGCTCAGTTATTGTCTTGCAGTTACAATTCCTCCGTCTACTGTTACATTTTTTCTGAGGTTAGTTACAATTACTGTCTTACACCAAGTGCAGTTCCCATACTTTAAAGTTCAGCTCCATAGATGCTGTTTGAGTGAGTGTAACTAATTCCATATAAGTTCTATTAAAAATGTCCAATAGAATTAAAACACAAAACACAGAGAAGCCCTAATCTAGAAGGTGAAACATACTTGTTGCTTTATGTGATGGGTATAAATGAAAACTGCCATATGAGAAAAGGGCTATTTTTTATTATTCATTTCTCCACAAAATACAAAGTAATCCAACACCACTTGACCGACATTAATTCCCTCTTGGATAAAAAGTTTGGTCAGAAACTAGTACAGTAAATGAAATCACTGACTGAGTTAATGCAATCATCCTTTCTTACAAAAACAACCCAAATGTAAACATCACGTGACAGAACTAAGAACATAAGATGTTTGAACGGAGTAACAATCAGACAATGGAATGATGCTTATAATGTTAACCTAAATGTAACAGTTTATTTACAGTAAATGTGTAACTATAATAAAACCTCTAATGTTAAAGAGGACATACTGCACACATCTGCTTAAAAGTACAGGGTGATTTTCTAGTAATTAAGCAATGTGACCACAAGCCATACACGATCTCAATGGCACAACTCATTCTTCATCATGGCTCTGCTTATGATGAGCGAATGACAGCGTGTTCACACTGTGAGCAACGGTATCCACAAGTCTCTATACGTCCATTCATTTCTTATGGACGGGAAGTTCAAAGCCTCCCAGTTCTCTACAACTTTGAATGAAAACGCACTTCAAAAATGACAGCTCGGAGAACTTTTGCATCCGTCATTGATGGTAAGCTCTGAAGCAATTTTATTAATCTTTTTCTGTTTATTTTCAATGAATGGTACCCAATTGGTGCCTGCTAGCCAGCTAGCTGTGTTAACCCATCAAAACAAAGTACAGCTATGAAAGGCAATAGCCTTCGTAGCTGCACCAGACCACTACACAGGTTCAATCAGAGAGGCCCGGACGCCCGCAGCCGATCCGAACGGAGTGACCCATCAGCTAAGTTGCTTGCAGTGTGAACACAGAAATAGCAGCATTTTAGTATTTTCGCAACTGGGGCTTTCTTACAGCTCAGTAAATGAGGGGACGTCGACTTAGCAGCACATCAGTCAAAGTGGCTGCAGTGACTTTTACCCAGTTACCAACAGATTTATATATTGACCGATACATAAAATTATCACTACCAATACATCATACCATGGCTGTGTTCTAATGACATCAGCGTCCCCTCCTTTGCTCGTCCAAGGTGCCTCCCAAGCTCCTCCAGCAGGAGCGCTGATCCGGGGTTAATGATGGGGTCTGCTGACCATCTCAAAAACTAAAGGGGATTCTTCAGTGCTTAACGCTAATCTCCAATAGAGTGGCTCAATTATTCAGTTAGCAAGTGGGGTGGATGGGGAATGTAAATTCTCTGTACCGTTTCTCGAACAGGGTGTCTGCGAGCTTTGTCAAGTTAAATTTTAAATGTTTAATGCTAGTTATAATGAAATAAGATTAATTTTGCATCTGAGAAAATCTTGAAAAGGAAAACAACTACAGACCTAGACTGATATCTCAGCATGCAACAATACCGCAGCATTTTAAAAACCTTTAAGACTCAATTTAGGACTAAAAAAAGCTTTGACTATTAACTATGTTTGGACGCCATAATTCAAAACTGTTTCAAGACTTTTTAGGAGCTGCAGACACCCTGTCTAAAACCTGTGCTTTACCCTGGAGGAGTGTGATGGTGTGCGTCGCTCTATCTGCCAAGTACGGTGGCCAGCAGAGCCATTCGAATGTACATGCCATTCTCTGCCTGCCGGAAGTACGCCGCCCGTGGATCTGTATCCACCTCCGCACTAGGGGTGGGGGGTGGGGGTATGGGTCAGACAAGCACAAACAAAGGAAGAGACAAAGATGAAAGGGATTAAAAAGGCTCTCCTGTAGCAGAATGGTTAATGGTTAATTTTTTTAAAGGACCACAAAGGATTGTGGGACAGTGTGTTTCAACAAAAGATCAGATGAACTTTACAGCACTCGCACCCCGGTAGCTCACTGAGTAGAGCGTGTACCATTTAAGGCTCAGTCCTTCCCGCAGCGACCTGGGTTCGAAATCCGGCTCGCAGTCATTTGCTGCATGTCCTCCCTTCTCTCTCTCCCATACCTTCCTGTCTCTCTCTCACTGTCTCACTCTCAATAAAGCATAAAATGCCAAAAATACATCTTTAAAAAAAAATTGCACGTACAAAATAAGTGTAGAATTATAGTTAATAAAACAGCACAGAAGCCAGAGTATTGCCATATTAACTGTATGAACAACAATCTCTAAGAGTGATCATTATTGTTCAAAAACAAATGCTTTTAACAGCAGGGCATTTCTTAAGTCTCTTTTTGTACAGAGACAAGGATACAGAGGAATCAATTAATGTACATTTTCATTCCAATACTGCTCTAGGAGATACACCAATTCTAAAATTGAAAGTTTGGCCTGATGATGGCGCTACAGGAATGTTCATGGGGTCACCAAAATCAATAGGGTTCATCCTCTAGGGGTCATGAATGTTCACAGCAAATTAGAAAAAATTCGGATTAAAGCTATTCGAGATACACTAATTCTAAAACTGGAAGTTTGATCTGATGGTGGCGCTAGAGGAAAGGTCATGGGGTCACTAAAATCAACAGGGTTCATCCTCTAGGGGTCATGAATGTGGCCAGCGAGTTTGAAAAGATTTGGATGAAAGCTATTGGAGTTATTGCACTAATGTGAAAAATCTGCAGCGGCGGCGGTCGGGGTAAAACCATAATATCCCCGACTCGTCGTTAGGGGATATAATTAGAAAACGTAGGAAATGTTTCTAGCGAGGTTAGCTAACATATTCAGTGATGACATATTTACAAGCCATATTGTTGCCATTGGTTACCTAGAAGGATAGGTAGTCAAGATAGAATAACAAACAAAAGGTAAAGTACCCAGATATGCTAATGCTAGCTAGCGCCCAGACTAGCAAATCAGACTGCTTTAGGAAAACAGAAATATTACACATTGAACTTTTAGGATACCAAATAGTGGCGTACAATATTGCATGGAAGCCCATTCCTGCCACTGAATAAAATAAAAAAATCTGAATTCTGAGATATAAAAACAGAATTGTGAGGAAAAAAAGTCTGAATTATGTTATATAAAGTCAGATTTTCCCAAAAACAAAAAAATCTGAATTCTGAGATACAAAGTTCTGAGTTGTGAGAAATAAAGTCACAATTGTGAGGAAAAACTCGCAATTCATTCATTTTATTTTATTCAGTGGTGGGAATGGGCTTCCATAATATTGGCTATAAACAGCTTCAATGAAAAAAACATAGGTTTCCGCTATTTCTGTGTTCACCTGTTTCAGTCACCCGATCAACTGATTAACTGATCAAGCCTTACCTGATTTCATTGACTCTCGGTAGTGGATGCATGACTACCATCTTCATTTTGGCTGAGGTCATGATGTGAGGCGTGAGGATGAACTGGCCAAAACACTGAGGAAGAAATATACGAGAAGACATACACAAGAGATATTTCAAACGACAGTGCAATAGAACCTAGAATAAACTAAAGACTACTCATCCACCTCCATCTAGTCTGCAGAGAAGGTTTAAAGCAGCTGATAATAGAAGAGTGGTTGCTTACGGCCTTGTACTCCTCCTCAGACGCAAACCTCTCCTTCTGGATCCTGGTCATGTAGAGGACGTCGGTCTCAGGCAGGGCTTCCTCGATGCTCTCAAACTCCTCCTGCAATACGGATCCTCATCAACGTACATACACGGTTTACATGACCGAGGAATTCCCGAATAGGGTTAGGACGACGTATCGTTCTGCCGATATTGGCCTTTCATTAAACGTCTGAC
The DNA here is from genome assembly GCA_900312565.1 of Beryx splendens. Lineage (NCBI taxonomy): Eukaryota > Metazoa > Chordata > Actinopteri > Beryciformes > Berycidae > Beryx > Beryx splendens. The sequence continues at coordinate 740 of OMOV01098704.1, read as the reverse complement.
GACTGATCAGATTCCACGCAAGTATGAACAAAGTCACATGGTCTAAATAGTGTTTCCGAGACTTTTCTGACTTCCCTAGCCTCCGTACACACGTTCTGGTTTCATGAAAATCAGGAAGAAGTCAAACCTCCTTCATCACTCAAAGAACTGGAGGCTTTCATTCTTATTTTTTGTGTTGTTTTTTTTTAGAAAATTTTTTGGTCGAATTTCCCCCCCTTTTTTCTCCCAATTTGGTCATCCAATTATTCCCCTGCCTAAGCAGTCCCGGTCGCTGCTCCGCCCCCTCTGCCGATCTGGGGAGGGAGAGACTCACGCACGTGCCTCCTCCGATGCACGTGAAGTCAGCCAGCCGTTTCTTTTCACCCGACAGCGAGGAGCTTCACCGGGAGGACTTAGCACGTGCGGAGGAACACGCTATTCCTCCCGCTTCCTCCCCCCTCCGAACAGGCGCCCCGACCGACCAGAGGAGGCGCTAGTGCAGCGACCAGGACACAAATCCCTATCCGGCTTCCCTCCCGCAGACACGGCCAATTGTGTCTGTAGCGACGCCCGACCAAGCCAGAGGAAAACTTGCACTCTTAAAGACCCTTGAGAAAGGCACTGACCCACAGCTGCTGCAGGGGCACCGCACCGCAGGCGGCCTTACACCGAAGACATCTGAAGAAATGCGTGTGCGCAGGGAGGCTGTGTGCGGGTATCACATGTGGACAGACAAACTCCAGTTGCCGTATCTAAATCGG
>OMOV01098699.1:7287-22637 GCA_900312565.1 Beryx splendens | reverse complement strand
TAATTATTTGCTGAAAATGTGTGTTTTCAAGCAGGAGTGAACAAAATAATCTCAACTTGATAACTATCAAGCTTCATATTCCACTCACATCATACACACACACACACATACTCAGCAACAGTGCGTCATCCTCCTCATTTTACTTCACTGCTCACACACACACACACACACACACACACACACACACACACACACACACACACACACACACACACACACACACACACACACACACACACACACACACACACAGTCTTTCTTTCTCTCTACTTCTCTGCTTGATGATCCTAGTTGACCCATCGTGACCCTGTGCATCTATGAGTACATTTACACGCACATTGATGTGACCTTCACCCGATTAAGCCAGTACTCAGACTATTGAAATTGTCATGTAAATGCCTTTCTCTGATTATCTTAATTGGGTATAAGGTCATAACCGGTTACAGTAACACACCTAGATTTCACGGCTAGAAACAGCTAGCAGTCTGACACTGAACTAGAGCAGTGTGGTCGGGGTGGTGGACGGACATATCCAGCGACCCAGGTTCACCCCCAAACTTACATATATGAGGGTGTTTCCTATTGTGAGTGAAGTCTTCATTTTACTGTAAGCGGCAGGTGTGGGGATTCTCGCTGCTGCCTGCCTGGTTGCTGCACAGTTAGAGCTTGTCCTGCAGGATGGGAGGGTCGCCTCAATGTGACTATAACATCTGCACCTAAAACACTTAAAAACACTCGGAGATGGTGAGTGAGCCTTCCAACCTGTAGCTACACAGTCCCACTGGGAGACTTCTGCACTCATGGTTCATGTAAACTGTAAAATATATGGTTATGTGTGATGTTTGTTTATGATTGTATCATGATTATGATTGTACGCAGATGTGTGTGAGTGTATGTTAGGGTAGATAACAGTTTTTGTGTACATGTATGTTAAATGTAGGGCTGGGCAATATGGACAAATGACATAATATCATGTCAATCACAAGGATTTATTTAGCAGGCTAGGTAGGCCAGCACATGAACTCCACTGCTCTGCTCCTCCCGGTTTCCCCTCCCCCCTACCTGTCAGGGCGGGATGCCTCGTTATTGTTGGGAGCCGGCTGCCCTCAGCAAGCAGCTGGCCAAGGAGCTGTCAGGACGGTGATCACCGCTGACACCACCATGCTCTGCAATATGGTGCTACCCCGACAGCTTCTCCACTCCCAGTTCACATAACCTGCGGTTGGAGGTGATGGCTAAAGATAAGCCGGGGGGAGCTAGCCGTCAGACCAGACACCACCATCCTTCATGTTTAACAACTCAAACCGGATTTCAGGGACATCATTACTTTCCTCCCTGACACCGGCCTTCAAACTATCATGTCTGGTCTGGTATCCACACTCTGAAAGGGAGTGGGGCGCTGGTCTTCACGACTGGCTAAATCAACATTGCTCTGCCACGGGAGTGCCCTTTCTGGTCAACCTTAGTTATTTCTGGGCCAGTCCGTCTCTACTGAAACACGGCGGCCTTCACCCCAATAACCGGCTCACAGCTGCTGTCGGACAATGTGTCCTCTTTGCTTTCTACTTTGTGATATACTTGCTCAGTAGGAAATATCTCCTTCCCTCCACTTGCTCAGGTAAACCATTTATTAGATTATCCCATTTCTGTTATAATTAGAATTAGATCTAAGGGCCATAAGTCTGCCACCGCGCTGTCAACAAAAATAATCTCATCTCCGTTCATCGCCAGCTTGTTCTGCACTGACTAGGATGGGTCTTCTTACTGTTACGTCTTTGGCTAACAAATTGTTTATTTGTCATGATTTTTTTATGTCTAGCAACCTTGATTTTTTTTATGAACCCTAGCTGAGTCAGGCTGATCCAGTGCCTGTTTTAGAAACTTCTCCCCCCAGGCTGCTCCCACCTCAACCAGTCTAGACTAACGGGCCTCGGGGGAGAGGTAGAGGTGATTTAGAAACACAGCTTTGTCTTTATGCTTGCTTACGCATTACTCCTGGGAATCTGACTTCTTTTGAAATGTTGGCTTACCTTACACAATGTAAATTTCAGATATTATGCATCTTCACTTTATAGGCCCCCTAAATTTACTGCTGGGTTTATTTGCAAGTTTTCAGAGCTGCTTTCCATTGCTATGCCTAAATACAACAACATTTTGATAGTAGGTGACTATTTCCAAATGAAACACAAAGTTAGTGTGGGAAGCGTCCGCGGGAGGGGCTTATTTGAATATTGCAGAAATGAGCACGCCAGCGTCAAACCTGCTCAGATCAAACATGGCCAGCAGTCTATTCTCCACCTCCATCTCCCCCATCTGGGAAAAGGGTTTTAGGTGAAGGGTAGCCACAAACACACCTTCGTCCCATTCTCACGGTTATCAAAATTTCACTTGATTAAATTTTTGTATATGTCCCAAGCGCAGGATGAGAGAGACGGTCTGTTAATTCTGACATAATATTTCTAGAATTCTACATTTTTTGTAAAGGTAAAATTAACACTTGCACACTTGTACATGGTCTGAGTGGGCAGCTTTTACAAATGGCATATCAACTTACATAAATAACACACTATTCATGTTAGGTAATATTTGTTGTCACTTACTCACTTTAGCGAATGCCAGGATGTTCAAATAACACATGAAGAGTTAGGATTTCACTGTAGACAAAATGTAACAACATTACTTAATGCAGTTATTGTGCATTTAATATGAACTCATCTCTGTTAATGTTGTTATTCATGTTTAATTCATGTTAGTAAGTTGATTAGTTAACATTAGGTCATGAACACTTAGTGTATAGTCTTATCGAGTAAACATTTTCCTTCAGGAAGACCCAGAAAGCAGAATTGGTTCATTAATGACAATCTCAATGTGCAAAAAAAATTATTTATTAATTATTATCCCTATGATTCCAGTCTTTGGACAACTGCATATTGAATGTGTGGTGATTTATCTAACATTTGATAAGGATGATAATTTTGTGATATGTGATGTCATTTCTGTTTTTATCTGTGTATCCATACTTTGTCTCTGTATGAAGCTCTCTCACAGAATCTAGGCCAGGGAAAGAAAAATGCTTTACCGTGTTTTATTATCATAATTTAATCTTTATTTAGCCACTAGAGCGGATGATTCTGAGTGATCTTGCCCTTCATTTGATCTGGAAATCAACCCTGTGGCTGCGTTATATTTTTATATCCTGCTAATGGTAACTGTGATTGACTGATCTCATTATCTTCTCTGTTCAGATTTATGTTCAATACTGATGAGTTTAAAGTCTTTCCACTCAATCAGTCGGCAAAATGTATTCTCTTATAAACTTCAAATACTTCAACAGTGAATCAAATTGGTATTCATGTGAGATTTATTTAGATTACATGGGGTAAGGGAAAATGAAGCTGTTGAAGCCTTTCCTAAACAAGTGCTACTGAGAGATGAGACAGATGCAGCAACTGAATTAGTTAACTAACTAACGTTGGTATCCCCACGAAGCAGGGAAATGTTCTCCTTCACTTCTAAAACCTCCCAGTGAAATAAAAACTAGAGAAGTGAGTAGCCTGCTGGTGAAAAGCTCCTCTCTCCTGGAGGTTAGGATCAGCAACACTTTTTTCACAACAGTAATATTAGCTGTAAGACTGTCTGCCAGGCAAATATTGCACTGATGTCTTTTGTAGGTTGTATGCATGATATTTTCGATTAAGCGCAACAGGATGTCTGCCTATATAGGCTATTTAACCACAGGTGGTGCAGTGATGTCATGCACGCAGGTTTGTCTTCCTGACATCGATATAGAACGTCTTTCTATATCAGTGTACAGTCGTACAGTCACTTCAGCTGCAGAGTCCCAAACCAAACACAGACCAACACTTCCACCTAACCATGCAACAAAAAGACACAAAACCGAATTAGATGTAGGCCTAACCTGCTGTCGTTGCAGTAAAATGACTTTGAAGAGATAACGTAGGGTTTTATAGTGTGTCTGTGGTTCTCAGTAGTGAATGTTTATTGACCTTATCACACTTTATGATGTCTTTATCTCTTATGGTATTATAGTGGCCTATTAAGAGTCCTATAATGTTCAAAGGGACTTGTGTCTGTAACAGTGTCTATTGTGACCTCATCATACTTCATGGTGTGTTTATGTCCTATGGCATTACTGCAGGTTTTTCTGTTCATAACTTTTTGATTAAATCCCGTTTTGACTGAGATTCAATCGAGACGTCAGTCTTCAGTCTTCTGTTTCCCCCCCAAAAAACCACTAATGCACACTTGACTGTTGTGAAAGGCAAGGAGTGACAGAGAAGTGGGTCACTTGTAGACCTATAGTGGTGAATGTTATAAAATAATAAAGTCCTGTTATGTCCTGTTCCCATCCTTGATCTCGGACACTCAAATTAACAAATAATGTTTGGTTTAGGTTAATCAGAGTTAATGATTTGAACTGCAGAGTAATAACTAAACTACTTCCTGGCTGTGTGATATTATGTTCATACTTAACTGGTTAAATTGTCATGCAAAATGAGCTCTGACTCTTTCAGCTTACCGTCAGACACACAGCTAATTCTGCAGGCTCGTACATTAAGCTACTTTTTGGCCACATGTTGCTGACAGTCTTCTTCACTATAGCTTTCTAACTCAAAAATGCCATCACCTCAAATTCCAGAAAACTGTGAAAGTTTGTAAATGATTAAACTAATGACTAGTGGTGTGAAAAGATTTTTCTATTTTACAACAGAAGTGTAATCCTGCTGACACTCCTGGCGTGAAACAGCCCACACAGCGGTTCAGAAACTCCATTGTGCCGACCATCATATGATGTTCGAGCCTGTCGGCTGGAAACAGCCCACTCTGCAGCTCAGAAGCTGCTTTGTGTGAGCAGACAACAGATGTGTAATGTAAAAAGAAGTGCAGTGGGAGCTGTGGATGGTGTATGACGTTGCTAGTTACTCCAAGAAGTAACATGTTACTCATTACTCCTTTCAGAAGTAATATTACTTGCTACTCTGTGGGAGCCATAACTTGTTACACTACTATTTTCTTTTCTTATCAGCTCAAAAATGGGAAAATTCTCTCATCATCTTGAATTGGGATAACTCAGTTACCTCTGCTGTGTGCTTATATGTGAAGGCTCCAAACCATCAGCTCAGCATGCAGGAAAATAGCAGAGCGATCAAAGGCAAAAATTTAAAGTGTAACCTTATTTTGGTGGCATCTTTGGTGCCGAGCGATGATTGCTTTGGTGATTTTGCACAGAGATCACTTCACAATCAAGCTGCGTCACCAGTGATGTGGCATCTCTTTCCTTGGATCTTGTGTTGACGAAGGTTGAATTCTGGGTTGGTACCAGTCAGAGCGTTCGGTAAGTGCTGTTGCTGCTGCTGGAAATGTAAAATGCATCACTTCTTGTGCACCAGAGGATTATTACTGGAAAAGACCCACATGACACTGGATGCCTGGAACAGCAAATGTAAAAGCTTCTATGAACTGGGTATCGGTCAGATCACTAGTCTGTTATATCAGTCAGCGATACAGAGAAGCAAAACAGACATTTATTTACATGGAAATGTTGCAGATTATTACTTTAAGTACCCAAATAGATGAGTTTTACACACTCACTTACATTTGGACAGTTACAGTAAGTGTTTTTTTTCTCTATATGTAATTGTTGTTGCTTGTCCTTTCCCTTGTGTTTGCTGTTGTAATGTTTTTATATGTGCTTCAGGAGATTGAATATTGTATTATTTGCAGTGGAATGATTTTTCTCCCACCTGCGCATAATTTACAGTTCTCAACACTGTTCGACTCATCCTTTGTTCGATGGACTCAAAGTGTAAGCATTGTAGGAGTTCTTAACTTTCTGAGGAGATGGATGCTGAATGGTGTTACAGCCTTGCTATTCAACCTGCATTGTGTCTAATTTTCTGTCTTCTTCCTTTCATGCTGCATGCACCTCATCTTTCCATGACACAGCGAGCTTTACACAGTGAAAAGGCCACTGAGTGTTGGACCACAGTACCACTTCAGGTCTTGGACTGGTGCTGACTAATTTTGGTTGAGCTGTAAGATGCTGGTCTATGTGTGCTTGCATTTGCCAGTGTCTTCCCTCCGCTAGCTCACTAACATGTGTCTACTCAGCAAGTATCCTTTCCTCACTTGTTCACCTTCACATACAAAGATAATATGATGCATATGGGGTTTCCTCACTTAATGGATAAAGACTTGGCTTCTGTTTGTTTCCTCTCAGTTGCTGCACTTTGTTATGCCATCAGGCTTATCAAAATAATCTAAATGTTGATAACTGACTGCAGTTGCCATGAGAAATCAAATCAACATGATACAGGATTAGTTATACCATTTATAAATATCAATGATGAAGAGGATGGAATTTCATCTTGTTACCTTCTGGCAGTTGTGTTCCAACCTCAACGAAAATGTCTAATTGATATCTCCATATAAATAAAATTATATACAATATGTTGAAAGAAATATGACAGCAATTCAATTGCCACATAAAATTGTCTTTCTTTATTGATCAAAGTTACCTGCAGGTGCTAAAGAAGAAAATCGAGTTTTTAAAATTTTCCATTGCTATAAACGTTATCACCGGTTTCAGTGTAGGCTATAACCTTCATCTTTTTTTTTTTTAAAGGTCTATTTATGCATGCAGATATTATTTAGTATCTGTCAATAGGAAATGAATTGGGATCCTCTCAGTAATGAGCACAACCAGCAGGGGGCGCTAGTTGTGAGGTTCCCTCCTTGGCCCCGCCTACGTCGTGGTTGACGCTGTCCGGCGAGTCGATCCAGCCTACACACTCCCTGTTCATTCTCAGGCCGGGTAGGTTCCCAGCAACGACGCTGTTAACGGGAGAATATATGAAGCTTGGGCTTTACAATCTCCATCCATCCTTTGAAGAGATACAATTTTGTGGAAATATATCTCTGTCACTGACCAGAAGATACACTTAGTCGTTAAATCGGTGAGTTATGAATGTGGTTGGTTGTGTTATTTAGCTGTTTTTTCAGTCTCCTCCGACTGCCCAGTTTTATTGTTGCTTTGTTCTGGGCAGCAGCCATTTTTAATCGCCTTGTCCTACATTTTCATCGCCGTCTTCAGACGTACTGAAAGCCAAAAAGGTGGAAAATTATTGCACCGGTGTTAACATTTTATAAAGGTTTCCTTAAAACATAAAACACGAAGTCATGTCAGACACAAATATAAGCTTATAATACTGAAACACCGCCTGTTCGTGGGGTTTGTTTTTGGCATTCTAGACTTGAACTTTAACGGGATTGCTGTTTCGCTAGTTTCCGAACAAGCTGCGGCTGCGTTAACAGTACAGGCTAATGCTAAGTTACGTCAGTTTGTTATGTGTGTGGTATTTGCTACAGCCAACTAAAAAAGTAATAATTGACGACTTACGTTGTCGTCTAAACTGTAGTACTGAAACACGGCTCTACAGGGTGATTAGCATAAGCAGCTCGATGTTTACATAGCCGTTTTCCTTCACTAGCATAATTTAACTAACGTTAGCTAGTGGCGGCTGGTAACTGGTGCCAGTGGTCCTTGTTGACGTCTGTCTTCTACCATGTAACGTTGGGTAATCTCCGCAGCCTGCTAATTGACTAAAACGCGATTTTTTTTGTTTTATCCTTGAATTTCAAACAGTGTCTTTTTGTTTGTGTGCCATGAGCTGGCTGCTGTCAGCTTCATGTGCTGGAATTAACGTTAGCTTACGAGCTAGCAGCCAGCTAACGCTACTACTAGGGAGGTCAAACGTGATTCTGCGGTTTAGGGAAAAAATCAACATTGTAGCCTTCCCTTTTAGACGGTAACGTTAACGTTGTTTTGTCTCTTTTGTCTTTTGGGATGTACGTTAACGTCAGAAAACCGGGGTTTAAAAAATCGCTGCAGTAGCTTCCTTATCATCCAAACCTGTATCGTCGTGATCTCGGTAGAAAAAAACTGAAGTTTGTGGGTGAAATCGAACCGGTTTATTGTCAGATGGGGAACATATTTGACAATTTGCTTTAATACACATGTGAACCGTTGTTAATCGACGGCTGTTTGGTAAATTGAAGCCCCATTAAAACGCCTAACGTTATGCGGAGCTGTGACCGAGCGACCCCCGAGACGTTACGGACCGTCTGGTGATCGGCTTAGATGATATTTGTTTGCATGTGCCAGTGCCTTCTCAAAAACAGCAGTCGTGGGGAGCAGGGGCCTGCCTCTGCAAACCAGGAAATGAACATTTAGCTGACTTTGGGGACTGTGTTGGTGTTTACATTCAACGAATACGTCCAAATCAAGTCTGTGGGTACGTTCAATTACACATTCACATTTTTTTTAAATGTGAGGGGAAAGTAGACGTCATCCGCTTTAAAAAAAAAAACCCATCAAGAACGTGTTTGATTCAATACCACAGCACTTAACCCAAAAAATGACAAACTACTGTTTGGCTGTACACTGCAGCTGATTTGCTTACATTTGTAAACAAGACAGTTCTGTATGGATGCAGATAACCCAAGTCCTATCGATGGTGTATAATATAATACATTGATAAATTTTGTATTGTTACAAGAACTGGCCAGAGAAACGATGCTCCTGCCACTGACTGCCATTAATTGACTAATGTTGCTAACTTTGCCAGCAGTAAATAAAATGAAAAACACGTTCTAGGTATTATTACCCGACTAAAGCCCTGACTGAACAGGGTTTAGTCGGGTAATAACACCTAGAAAGACCAAGACTGTTGAAGTCCTGCACGTCACGCGCCTTTCAGACCTGTATTCCAACTCTCGCTGCCTGGCCAGGAAGCTGTTTGCGTTAGCTGACGGGACAGCGGTGGCGTCACACATGACGAGATCACACATGATGAGATCACACATTACCTGTTTTGTAAAAAAAACAAAAAATACATTTACCCCATCGTCCAGAACAGTTCACTGTAACTATAATGACGAAATAGGTGTTGGGTTGTTTCTTGCTCCATGGAACAGAAGCTACATTTTACATTTACATTACAAATGTATTTCGACGTGACACCGTTACAAGAATAACGGTGGATGAGGAATTTTGATTTGGTCCACTTGTAATTTCCATGCCGAAACTGGCCCGGGTATGCAGGGTCAGCACTTGATATAGAAAATGGGCAACACCATGGCGCGCGCAGGATGACCCGCTCCTATCCGGTGGGCGAGACAGAAAACCCAGACCGAGCACGGACATGGCTGAGCACAGGGCTGGGGCATCGCGTTTCCTCCTGCAAGATGTTTGAACTTTTAATGCTTGTGTCCTTGAGCAAACATGTTTTGCGGTTACACCACACATAGTTACTGAAATCAGCATTTTTGTTGTCTGGTTGGTGTGGGGCATGTGACGCGCCGCCACCACGTGCCTTTTTGTACTTTATTTTAGTGACCAACACGTCAAAGCTGAGCCCCTGGTGTTACTAACATGTGGAGCCTATGACATGTCCTTCAGTTAATTTGTGATTGAATACTCATGTGGACTGATCCAGGTATGCTGTCATTTTATACTATTTTGACATTTATTCCCCCAAATGAATTTGTAGCACCTTATCAATAGTTGAGCAAGTTGAACTGGAATCTTGCTGATATGAATGAGTGGGTGTTGTTGTTGTTAAATGTGACTTCTCTTTCTGTTCATTTTCTATCTTCCCCCTGTATCTAAACTCCCATCAGCCATTGCGAAGCTCTGATGTCAGTCTTGGTGAGTCTTGTGCCGCTTCACGCTACATGAGCCCAACCAGACTCGGCCAGCAAAATCAAATATTTTTGGGGGGAAATGTCAGGCCAAACAGCTAGGGTTGGTAGTCTTCAGCCTGTTAATGCTACAGGATAGTCTGCGTTGACTGTCTGGCCTGAGTCTGTGCTGCTGTGTGAATGGAGAACTTTAAAAAGGTGACTTTCTTACGCAATCTGCGGTGTACGTTGTTATGATGTGTTACACTACATTGCAAAGATAACCAGAAATTAGGATGCTACACGTATATTTGCTGGTTACTAGCCGAGAGGCTAACCCTCCATGGCCTGGTCCAGTCGATGACTGCAGATCCTGGTGCTGCTGAAGACTACCTTTTACATGATAACATCTCCTGTCTGCAGGGCTGCAAGACCGGTCTGCATTAGCCTATTAGTAGGTGTAAGTATAATTTCCACTGTCTTAGTGCGCTCTCACGCAAAGAAGATATTAAAACAAAACGTCATCTACAGTTTCCGCCATCTTGAACAGCTGAACAGTCTAAACAAATGCTAATGCTTGTCCTGCGTTGCTTAGCAACAAAAGCAGAAGTGATTTGTGTATGAAAGGGGACAAGTTGGCAAAGTATTTATGAATAACAAACATATTGTATTTATCATGTTATCCTGTTAATGGAATGCAAGTTGATACGCTTAGCGCTAGTGCAGTTAGTTGATGTACTGTTGTATATGTGCAATCTGACAGCAAACGTTTGGTCTGAGCTGCCCTCGCTGGTCAATGGCGCACAGCACAGGATTAGGCAAATGATATGATGTTGCCGATTGGGGTCATAGGAAAGAGATTTGAGTCTTTCATGCCCACACATAATGATTAAAGTTGCGACTGTACAGCGCAACTACCGTGGTGTGGACCACCACAGACTCTGTCTGATATCAAACTGATGCCAAATCTGGCTTGAAAAACATGTCATGTGTCCCCAGCTTTAGCCTAAGCAAAGTCTCAAGCACAGAAAAGAAGATTTACATGGGAAAAAGTTTTCCTCAGCAGCACCGCCCAGCTCTTTCAGTTTCCTTTGGCATTGATTGTGAGCTGTGCCGGTCATGGACTGGCCATATTATTCGCCAACACTCCCATTTACAAGATTTGTCCCTTATTTTTTACCCTTTCACACAAAATGGTCTGTCTACATCATAATTCGGCTTGGGGTGAGATTTACAGCCCCTGTACTGCCTGGAAGGAAGACTATACTGATCTTGTTCTGCTTTGTGTGGATTTCGTGTTACTGTAGTGGGTATGTGCCTTTTTGTAAGATGGAAACTTCAGATGACTAATACACTATTATACTGATGGACTGATTATGCACCATTATATACTGATATACTGACTATACACCACTAGCAGCTCCACAGAGTGTCTCACTGGAATATGAAGAATAGATGAAATGGAGTGGAGGTCCAAGCAGGAAATAAGGGGAAGGGGTTCTCTCCATTGCCGGTAACGTGAAGCTCACTTTTTGCCGCCTCCGACTCGGGTCTGTGATCTTTCATTTTGAGTATCAATTAAATGTCTGACGGGGCTTTTAATTAACTTTTTAACTTTATTGCACCGGTGCCTCCAACCGTGAAAAATTAGGCCCACCCCAAAACATTTATGCAGCACATTGTTTTATTTTTTTTATTGAAAACTGGCAGTGCAGTGAAATTGCAATTTTATATTCATACTCTATGCAGATATAGAAAAAGGAAACATACTGTAAATCCACACAAATTACTTGCATAGAAAGCCAAACGATAACATAACAATAATAAAAAAGTTAATTCCTTCCCTGCCCCATTACCAAATTAGGAGATGCCCTTCTACCACTATGCCAGATTTAGGAAAAATTGGCAGGGAGGATACGTCTAAACTGGAATTGAGCCCTCTGGTGCTCCAGTGTCATTTGATTAGACCAATACTGGAGGGTTTGCCTCTCCTATGTCTGCTGATAGGCCACAAACTTTGATGGCGTTACATGAATCCGTTATATGCCGTACGTTATATGCCTTTTTGTGAGAAGCACCAGCACTATTTGACACTCACACCCTTCTTACTCAAAACCAACCCCATGTGGTCATTTTGGCTCATGACTTCTTAATTTTTTGAGGAAAATATCACTAGCAGTTGAATATATCCACAAAACGTCCTTCAGTGAAACAGTCAAACCTGCTTAATTGGAATAACTCTTCACAACTTTATGTCTCGATACGCGACCCGGTTGATGCACCAAAATGTAGACTAGGATTATGAAAAGGGGGGGAAGGCGTACCGAGCATGTTTGGGCAGGGATTGGTCTTGCATTTAAGTCAGCGATGTTGTGACCTTGATGTGTACATATTTTGCTAATTGCTAACTAAATAAAGGCAAGTGATGAGACATACGCTAAAATCATCCCTGTGTCCGTGGCTGATTGTTCCCTCCAGTGCTCCATGCATGTTTGGTTTGCGTAGGCACCTCTTCATTGTGCTTGGTCGGCTCGCAAAAATGGTTGATGTGTGCGCTCAAGTTGAACTTTTCTTTAACTTAGAAAGCGCACCTCTCAGCCCTAAAAGAAGCGAGGCGGAGCGCCTTTTCCTTAAGCAGCCACATTTGTTCATCTGCCTTGACTTTAATGTAAAAAGGTAGTGGTATGCAACTATTTTCATAGCTCTTCCTCCACCTCCCACTCTTTTGAATGTCACAGTGTCCTGTTTCAGCAGCAAGATTAATTCATTTTGTTAAATTTAAATAAATAGGCCTACGTCATTTTACAAAGACCGGGAATGCATTAGCCTATACAGTGTTTCTATGGGAAATTTGTGAGGTATTCATGTACAGAGGTAAATGGCAGGCTTTTTAAAAAGCAGGCTATATTGAAATGTTTTGTCCCAGTCCCACTAACTATAAAATTCTCCAAAGCGATGTTAAAGGAATACTTTGCTGATTTTCAACCAGCTCTGTATCATTACAGTGTGGGTAGTATATGCAAATGAACAGTGTTTAACTTCCCTCCATGTTACCTGCACCCAGAGCTCCCCGTTCATTTGCCGGCAAAAATCCGCCTCCGGCCTCAGACTACAACTACGTTTCCGCATTTTCCGCAGTGGTGCCTTCACGGACGGTAAAATGTGGGTCTCCCAAAACGCTCCCGTCCCATGCTACGCTGGCGACAGGGAAAGGCAGACACTAAAATATCATACTACTAAATACTTTAAAATGTCAGCAGGCTATATTTGGAAGAAAACTAGTTTCATGACACGAGGCCGAATATTGTGCTATTGAATCAGACACACAACCGCTCCGGAGGAAGCGAACTGGCGCGACATTTCATCATATACAGCAGTAAAACAGGCCAAAAATACAAGAATAGGCCAAAGTATTTGTGTTTGTTCTTCTTGTAAATGATCAGTGAAGAATGTATATGATAGTTTGTCCTTATCACAGATTGGGATTAATATGCCATCAAATCAAAAAGGCTAAGCAAGAACAGCGATGAAATTGCACTGCTGCTTTTCTTGCTGCACTCTTCTCAAATACGATATATTCACCTGCTGCCACTGAGCATTCTGGTAGCTTTCACAGCCATGACATGCCCTACCTCTGTTCAGCTGCCAGCCTGCCACCCATGTATCTTTTTATTGGCTATTTGGGATGTGTAGTTGGCTCCACACATTTATTACGGGGTTTCTTGCGTGACGTGACTGCCTCCGTTCTCAGTAGAAGGGTAGACTCGAGAGCTTTGACTAGGCGTGGGTATCAGCAGGGTTTTATTGATACAGAGTATGATTAGTACGCATCTGAAGATTTGACCATTTATCCAGTAGCATAAATTTACCGTTTCTTGTGATACAGCCACAACCTAAAGCATTTCATATGTAAGAACTCTCCATGGATCTTGTTTAATGGGGTTAGGTGGGTTGCTTTTCTTTAGGGGTGCATCGATCGATCAACCACTGATCATAATCGCCCAGTAAATGTTCGAAGTAGTTCATCGTTCAACGGCCAATTTCAACTGCCCAATTAAAAAAAAAGTTCCAACTGCAGAACGTAGTAGCACACACAGGCATGTTGTCTAACTGGCAATTAAATATTTCAATTTATCTGCTATAGATCATCTAATTGCACAGTATTTAATGTGTGCAATGTTCGAGTGTGTTTTGAATTTCACTGCCATGATCACGTATTAGAACCAGTTAATATATAAAAAACACAGCCTGTGCTGCTGCAGCGGAAATCTTTTGATGCAGCACCGGTGGCAGTGGATGAGTAAGCACTCATCAAGCAATCATCAAGCACACACTGAAATGTAATTACTGTTTGGATATGATTGTATTTACATTTGATTTGATAAGATCTAGGTTATTTACAAAATGGATAGAAATCTCTCTTCATATATATTGGAAGTCCCTGCTTGCCCATTTCCCTCATAAAACGTTAACAGTCATAAAGTAATCTCCTGAATTTATAAGTCCCGTTCTAGTTTTGGATATTCCGAGTAGGGCCAAGTGTTGTCAAGGACCTCGCGAGACAAATTAGATTTTGGTACTGGAGGTTACGCTACTTGGCACGTTCAACATTAGGCTATATGTTGAATGTGACATCTTCAGCTCCCAGTGCTTGGTGACCGCTGCTATAACACGCACTCACTGACATCCAGGTGACTTAGAAGTGAACTCGGTTTCTTCCCTTGAGACTTGTCTTGCTTTACTGAGAGTTGAGACTTGACACTTTTGACCTGGGACTCGGTGGCGTGCTCGCTTGTGTTGGGTGGTCTGGGAGACGAGATGTTTTGTATCTTGGTTTTGATGGCCTTTGGCGGTTTAATCCGTCGTGTCGCTAACTTTAAGCCATTACATTTCTATTAGATTAAACGGCCGTCCTTACAGCGTTGTTTTTCCTAGACACCCAAGTTCGCCAACTCAATGTAAAGAGTGATAACTCTGAAACTATACACTTAGGTAGTTTAGAGGAGTGACAGAGGGGTCACTCATTAGTGAAACTGAACTCGGATCAGTGCTACCACTATGAGCACCATATTGAATGATGGAGCTCAGATATTATTTTTCTATACAGACTTATTATTTGTGCATTCTATAATTGCGTCTGTGAAATTGGCGTGGTAGTGTGGGTGAGCATTCCTTTCCTTTGAGGTTAAATATCACATGGCTGTTTTTTTCCCCCCCAGTGTACTGTTGTGTGCTCAAGTTAAATGATTCCTTTCCTTGCCTCCCTACAGAATCAGAAGGCACTAGGGAAGAGGCGCAAAGAAAAATTTCCATACTCGATGACATTACATCGCAATGTCCGATCGTTTGGGGCAAATAACCAAGTCCAAGGATGGGAAAAGCAAGTATTCCTCACTCAGCCTATTTGACAAGTACAAGGGAAAATCAATAGAAACTCAGAAAACTACAGGTAAGATAACCCGCTGTGTGTTCTCCACTGCCTGTGATTAAAACTTTATTTTATATTCTGTTGGTATTTACCAAGCTAACTAAAGTGACTCTATACACATTCATCTGTTGGTTTGTCTCATTTCTCCCCCCCCCCCACTCCTTTCCATCACCTATGTCCCCTTAACCCCGTTTCGTTTGAACATCTCTATCGCTCCTGC
>OMOV01098698.1:0-13350 GCA_900312565.1 Beryx splendens | reverse complement strand
TGTTCTGCAGTCAGGACCAGACCAAATCCACGGTATAACCACGGCCCGTCTATTTTACATGGTGCTCTCCATTTTACGCGGTGCGTTGTTTCCCACGGAAAAATCCGCGATCGCGTAATCGTGAACCTGGGGGGCCTGTAGGTCCGGATAGGACGGCGTCTGGGTCCGGACCCGGCCGCGGTCCGCCTATTAGTGACCTCGGCTCTAGAGGTTATACAGAATGGTGCGGCAGTTCTGTGGACGGAAACACCTTGTTGATGAGAGCGGTCAGAGGAGAACCAGACTGGTTGGAGCTGACAGAAAGAAAGGCTTCAGTAACTCAGATAACCTCTCTCCCAGAGTGCAGCACGTCCAACCTGGAGGCAGATGGCACCTTGGTAGCTGGCTGACACTGAGCTGAAAGACACCTGTTACTTAGTCAGGTGCTTCCAAGTGCCCGGTGGGTGTAGCCTATGTGTATAATTACGGTTTATAGATTACCCCTTTGCCATTTTTTGTAATCTGATTACTGTATACCCGTTACATGTAATCGGGTAACTCCCCAATCCACCTGGGAGCTCATTGGACCCGTGTCTCTGAATTAGTACAAAGAAGTGTCATC
Organism: Beryx splendens; assembly: GCA_900312565.1. Taxonomy (NCBI): domain Eukaryota; kingdom Metazoa; phylum Chordata; class Actinopteri; order Beryciformes; family Berycidae; genus Beryx; species Beryx splendens. The sequence goes on along the minus strand of OMOV01098698.1, from coordinate 12,749 downwards.
AGAAACATAAGAGCTATAACCTTTGGGGGAAATGGTGTAGTATTTCTGGGAAGTACAGGGAAAAAAAACACATTTTCGATGGAAGCACGCAGGAGTTGAACCACCTGCCCAATTCACGGCGCAAATGTCAATCAACACAACAAGATATTAGTTCTGAATGAAAGGTGACGTTGGTTACTTGTGTGTTTGCTATGATTATTCAGTGGCAAGCAAGACGGAAGTAAATCAAGTGGGAGGGGACGAAGGCCATCATCACACTCCGTAAAGCCTGCCACGATAAGCTGTTTGTGGCGATTTCTCTCCAGTTTCATTGTGTGCGGTGAGTCTAATTTTAACTTCAGTAGGTACGTTAATTCTTCTGGTAGGGTTTAAAATAGGTCGATAGATTAAGAGCTTAACTATCCCGGCAAAGGCTTCCTTAAGCCTCTACTTAGAAGGTCATGTCTCAGCTGTGCTAGCTAGAGAAGTGGCCGGGCGCTAGCTGACACTGACAGGCACACCGCATCGGAGATAGCAGTTAGCAGCACTTTCATTCATCTAACGTTTTTGCAAACATGCAGGAATGGGCGAATCAGTTATGCGTGAGTAATCGATCAAATCGTAACGTTAACCGGAGAACTATCTGCATGCGTGTTTTAACTTTGCTAGTGTAGACGTTGCTTGCGTGCATCTGAATTTGAGAGACAGTCGAGCCTGCTATGCTAACGTTGCCGTCGCGTTAGCCGGAAGCTAGCCCGCTACTGAGCCCGGACTGTGCTTTTTGGCTAGCGGTGTAGGGTCTAACTTTAAGTCACCTAAGTTAATTACTCGTATTGCTAGCTTGGTAGCTAGCTAACAGCACGCTATTCATTCAGTGTCAGTATTGACACGATGGCAGTGTGAATTACTGTTATGGACATTTCCCGTAATGATGTGAAAGGCGGTTATTTAGTCTAACGTTAGCGTTATCGACCGTTATAAGCCATGCTAGCGCTAACATCACAGCTTCATGTTCGGTTGACTTTGGCCACCAGCCTATCTGATGTTGACAGCTGTCTAAAGCTCAACGACTAACTTCATGAAACTGTTAGCTGGCGTTAGATTCGTTGAACGCGATGATAGCAGTCAGTGGCAGGCCTCTTGTCAGAAACGTGCATATCTTAATAGCTGCATTGTTTCTCTTGCATCAAACACGGTTTGCTGATCGATAGCTGCGCTAGTCTGCCAGAAGATCTGCAGTAGATACGGGACAAGATACCTGGCGATGTTTTGGTGGCACTAAAACAGCCAGTCAGTGTGTCCAGAGTGGTATACGGATAGGTTTGGCTGTCAGGGAGAATTAGGATAACCTATCCAACATAGGTCACCTCGCATATAACTGAGTAGAAGGCTAAAGAAACTGGCTACTTCAATTTTTAGTCACAGCAGTTTTGACTTAGGAGTTAGCCTGTCACTTTCATTCAGTGAGTTTACTTTGACTACGAAGGGATACATCGCATTTCATATATGTGTCATGATAATATTGTCCACAATCTCACAACAGCCCATATGATGGCCCCTGGTAGGACAGAGACTGATCAGTCTTCAACAATGTCTTTATTTTCTGTGGGGAATGAGTCTTATTGTGTCATTGTGTGCATTCACATACTTTAAAAAGCAGAATGCTACTTATTCCTATTCAAAGTCTTAGCTGATGAAGACTGTGATGCACAGCTGGTTTCACTACTGTAAATGTACTATTGTAAGTCGCTTTGGACAAAAGCGTCTGCTAAATGACATAATGTAGCATGCTTTAGAGTTAAGTGTAATAATTGTGCGCTAAAAGTTTTTAAAAAATTTAACCAGGCAGGTCAGTTAAGAACAAATTCTGATTTACAATGACGGCCTGGGAAAAGTACACTACAATGCACATAGAAAGGAAGGAGAGACTGTAGAGGGAGGGGATACTTTCCGTTTCTTAGGGGTATATATTGTTAAAGTGAGCGGTATCATCCTTTATGACTTTGATACTATGGCATAAGTTGTAGAGCAGCGTCTGTTGTCGAAATGGGAAAAGGTCGTTCTTAGAAAGATGGTGGATGGAGAAAGGAATTCAACAACAGGAAACGTATGGCGCTGTGTGCTGCAGGGCGGCGGAGTAAGATCAGAAGTCGACTCCATTAAAGAGATACTGTCAGTCAGGCTGATTAACCACATGCTGACCAAGAGCTTTAATGTTTTTAGAGGGGACATTAGTATCTGTTTTATGTAACAGAAGCGCATTGTTTCCTCAGATAAATTGCCGTCCAAGTGTCCAAGGGAAGACAGGAATTCCCTCTTTGTTTTTTGCCTGTGCTTGCACTTCTAGAATTTCCTGTTGCCCTTGTGAATCCCCGAATTTCCACTCAGGAAAAGAGATAAAAACAAGTTGTTATTTCTCTTTCTCACTCTCTCTCTCACGTTTTGCAGGAGAACCGACAGTTTGGATCCAAGATGACAGACTCCAAGTACTTCACCACTACCAAGAAAGGTCTGATTTGCTTACGTCACTTGTTCATTTATTAGATCAATTATTAATGTCGCTAAGAGGCTAACCACCTTAGTGACACATTACCTTTTCCTAATTGGGTACCTCAGTTGTTACTAACATTAATAGGATTGGGTGGTACGGTCATACAGCTGGGTGGTGGTGCTTAATTATGATCTCTGCACAGAGAGATACCCAACTCATTAGGCTGTTGGATTAGTCCAATTTGTTTAGCGCTGTTACGTAATGTCAGAAAATGAAATTGAAGGAACGCACAGCAACACGATATGCTATGCTTATGTAATTATCCAGACTTTGAAGCCCAAGAGACTTCACAAAGGCCTTTACCTGTTTTAAAGTAAAAGATGCTAAAGAAATGGATGCAGGTTCTCATATATTCTGTTTATTTGTTTAATGTGCCATTTGTAGAATAAATGTGATGATCAGTACAAACGATAGTGTGTGTATGATAAATGGCGCCAAGACTTGAGCAGCTCTGCTTGTTCCTCTAAATCAGATTAGACACCCTGAGCATTAGCTCTCTGAGAATTAGCTGGCCTGCTGTCTCTCCTTGCTTGTGTTGCTCCTCTTTCACCCCCCCTCCCCAAATTGGTGTGTGTTCCCACAGAGATGCTTGCTAAATGCAAACGTATGTATTCATGCTTATGAGGGATAATGTACAGGCTCCTCATGTTTTGTTTGGGATTGCATGAGACATCAGAGCATGTTGTGTCATTACCCTACAGCTTTTTCTGGCCGTTGTTTTTGCGTACAGGCTAGTGCTAAAATCTTCAGTGAGATTTGGAGGGATTACAGGCTTTCAAACGCCTGTAGACAGTGAATAGTTGTGCTCAAATTAAAGCCCAAGATGGACGGTTTATTGTTTGAGTGTGTTTACACTCCTTGTCACGCAGGCAGGCATGGCAATGACACTCATCTGAAATGTAACCTAGTTAAAGTCCAGTCTAGTGTCTGTTTAACTTTCGTAAATAGGTCACACAAATGTAACTGTTTGTGATCCACGATCAGAGATACATATGATGTACTTTGCCCAAAACTCAGACTCCAGATTCAGATTCATTCTTACTGAATGTTGTAGTGAGAAAAAATGCAGTTATTAAAATTGTATGTTGATAACATGCAAGAATTGAGCAAGAATTTGAAAGTATAGAACAAAAAAATATCCCCTCTCTCCCATAACTCCTCCCTTCAAACGAGGCTCAGGCGCGTGCATGAGAGCGGGGGCAAACCAAATCAATCCCATATCTTTTACACAAAACACAGCTCTGTCAGTCAGTCCAGTTGTTGCTCAAACATTTGCCAGCGAAAATAGATTTAGTCAGCATAGCCGTTGCGGTGTCGAAGAAAGAGGAACTCGGCTCAGGCTGAGAGTGTCCAAGAGCGTAGCTTCTTTATTGCACACATGTATGGGTCAGCGCACAGGGTCAGAGCGTGTCTGACAAAGTAAGCCGCACACAGGACGGTGAGGTGCAGCTGTCTTTATGCAGTGAAGCAAACAAGAGCCTGGCTACTCGGCCTTGACGGCCTTAACTTACAGCAGTATAACGAACGGTACAAACCAGAACAAAGACAAATTGCGAGGTGCAAACAAGTCGTGAGACCTCAGGGGCCACCTGGACAGTCGAGACAAGTTAATGAGAAAAAGGGTAAGGGGCTAAGGCAGGCAGAAGCTGTGCGTGAGTCATCGCTAGCATACAGCTGTCTAAATGGTTGTGCAAGTCATCTATAAGTTTGCTTATACAAGTGTTACTCCAAAGTTTTATGAAGAAATGATGCTGACACTGAAGATTAAAGGAAGTGTGACTCAGAGGTGATGCTACTCTCGCACAGTGGTCACAGACACACGTTGTGATACAAACTGGTCAAGCCAGGTTCACTCTACACTGGAGAGAGCGCGCCGTCTCGGGCAAACTCGATAAATTCCAAACCTTTTATGCAAAACGCAGGTCTGCGAGCTCCGTCTAGTTGTTACTAAAACATTTCACCGGCAACTGTGGGCAATTCGTCACCACAGCTGCCAAAGCCGAAGCTAACGGTTGACTTGACTGACCCGAATGTGGTTACTTCCTCTCGTCTTGTGCAGCGGGGAAAATAACTGGCGTCCTTACACAACAACTTTATTCCAGTCCCAGTATTCAGTTTGGATTATCGCTGTTTCCGCTGTGTGTTTGTTTCCTGTCTGCAGTCTGCAGGGTGGTCAGGAGTAGACTGAGCTATGCGCAGGCGTGATTGACTGGCAGGAGCGGACACCTCCTCGCAGAGACCGTAGTTTTTCTCAGAGCGTTTGAAATATTGATAGCTGTCGGGATAGAGAAAGACAATTTGCCTGCCCCGGCTTGAAGAGCGAACTACAGTCTACACATCATTGTGTGTGCAGGCGCTCGTCATACTCTGACAAAATGGTTGGCCCAGAATTTTACGTGTATGTCAGTGTGGCCATCCTCTATTCACAAGGGGTTCTGACAGACGAGGTACCATTGTACTTCTTCATCAGTGTAACCAACATCCAGTTTGTTTGCTGCACAGTCGGATGGCAACTTGTCTCCTCTCCTCTCCTCTCCCTACATGACAAACTGATTTTTTATCCTCTTGTGTGTACAGGGGAGATATTTGAGCTCAAGGCAGAGCTGAACAGCGATAAGAAAGAGAAGAAGAAGGAGGCTGTGAAGAAGGTCATTGCGTCTATGACGGTTGGCAAGGACGTCAGGTGAGCCTGGAGACATAATGTCAGAAACTCCCACACTGTAATAATGTAATACCTTTTGATCTTGAGACACCAGTCACATAACACCCCGTCCCCCTTCCAGCGCTTTGTTCCCAGATGTGGTGAACTGCATGCAGACAGACAACCTGGAACTGAAGAAGCTGGTCTACCTCTACCTGATGAACTACGCCAAGAGTCAGCCGGACATGGCCATCATGGCTGTTAACACCTTCGTCAAGGTATAGCACAGTCGCTCATAAGTATGTGAAAACTGCATGTGTGCGTCTCCTTCAATCATCATCTCTACTTATATATGCTATTCTGGTAAATAGTGACTCTTCCCCGTTTCCCTCTTTAGTCTTTCTCAGCTTACCCTGTTCTTTAGGACGGTCACAACCAAAAATAAATTAAACTATGAGATAATTAGCAGATCTCAAGGTATCAGTTTGGGTCAAACACATCTGTGTACTAACAACATGTTAGTACATTTGAAAATGTTTTTTTACTGATCTTCTTCCCTTTTTATTGTCGAACAATAGCAGTAACTTCCCAAAGATGTGCTAGTTTTGTATATGAAATTGAGTTGTGACCACCTTACTGGCAGTAGAGACAGAATCCTTATACTCCACAGCAATGTTTGAGATGATAGCAAACATCTTTCGAAAGCCTTTGAGACATGAAAACTGGTACATCACCTCATTTGAGTATTTGCTTGTCGTTATTCGTTTTCCAACTCTTCCGAACCACCCACCCAGGATTGCGAAGACCCTAACCCTCTCATTCGAGCCCTGGCTGTGCGTACCATGGGCTGTATCCGTGTGGACAAGATCACCGAGTACCTGTGTGAACCACTGAGGAAATGCCTGAAGGACGAAGACCCGTATGTGAGGAAGACAGCGGCTGTGTGCGTAGCAAAGCTCCATGATATCAACGCCCAGCTGGTGGAGGACCAGGGCTTCCTGGATACCCTTAAGGACCTTATCTCTGACTCCAATCCCATGGTACGACTCTCTCAGGCAGCCAGCTAGAGAGCCGGCCAGGCTTTCTGACCCGGGGTTACACAGTAGGCTATAGGCTCTAGTTCTGCATCTCACTGATGAGCCCTACGCTGGCACACAAATGTACACGAACATTACGGCAACATCGTTTTACTACAATGACCTAGTCTCGTTTACATCTGAATCTAGGTGGTGGCTACTATTCTTTCTGTCGGCACTTATCTGCAGTCCCGTCTCCTTCCTTAGGTGGTAGCGAACGCAGTGGCGGCCTTGTCTGAGATAGCGGAGTCGCACCCCAACAGTAACCTGCTGGACCTGAACCCGCAGTCCATCAATAAGCTGCTGACGGCTCTAAATGAGTGCACAGAGTGGGGCCAGATCTTCATTCTAGACTGTCTGGCCAACTACACACCCCGCGACGATCGCGAGTCCCAAAGGTTAGAGATGGCTCTTCCCTCACAGACAGACTTTCTTTTCCTCCAGTTAGCGTTAGCAATTAGTATTCCCAGCGAACCCAGTGTCATTTGATACTCTTTCTGTTTTTCCTCCTGTATCATCCTACATCTGTTGTAGCATCTGTGAGCGGGTGACTCCTCGACTCTCCCATGCCAACTCTGCCGTGGTGTTGTCAGCAGTGAAAGTGCTGATGAAGTTCATGGAGATGCTGCCCAAGGACCTGGACTACTATGGCACCCTGCTGAAGAAGCTGGCCCCCCCGCTGGTCACCCTGCTGTCTGCTGAGCCCGAGCTGCAATATGTGGCTCTCCGAAACATCAACCTCATTGTACAGAAACGGTAAACCCGGGGAGAAGGCCCCCCCTCAGCACTGTTTATACATTTGGAATGGTCTATAATAGCAGGCCTTAATAAACTGAGCCTTTTGTATGCTACATTTCAGTAGGATGTCTTCTGCTTATTTGTCTGTTGTATAACAGACGTAAGCTAATTGCCACCAATAATAAATAAAACTGTCCATTTGGCTTTTAGCCCAGAGATCCTGAAACACGAGATGAAGGTTTTCTTTGTAAAGTACAACGACCCAATCTACGTCAAACTGGAGAAGTTGGACATCATGATTCGCCTGGCTTCTCAAGCCAACATCGCCCAGGTAAGGTAACCCACCCGTACAGGTGCTCTACAGCAAGGGAGCTCCACAGTTTGATCACAAGATTTAGATTGGCCCAGGACTCTCAGTGACACTGACTCTCTGGTACCTGTGTGCCCTGCTGTAGGTGCTGGCTGAGCTGAAGGAGTATGCCACTGAGGTGGATGTGGACTTTGTCCGTAAAGCGGTCCGAGCCATTGGCCGCTGTGCCATCAAAGTAGAGGTGGGTGGAGATGATGTAATACTGTCGTCAGATGCTCTGTTTGGCACATCCTAGTCTCAGCTACGTGTTGCAGGGATAAAGTATCAGTTTATAACATTCATGCTGATGCATGCTTGGACTCCACCAGATAACACCATTGAAAGTGACAAATGGCACTAATAAAGCACAGCTGTAGTGTTTCTCTCATGAACAGTAGGTGGCTCTGTTATCCTGACAGATTTTTTATTTATTTATTTTTTTTAATCGCCTTCTGTTAGCAATCAGCAGAGCGCTGTGTCAGCACCCTGCTGGACCTCATCCAGACCAAGGTCAACTATGTGGTGCAGGAGGCCATTGTGGTCATCAAGGATATCTTCCGCAAGTACCCCAACAAGTAGGTTCTCCGTTTGGCATCAGTGTGGTCATTCACCCGTCCGTCTGTGAGACTGACAGTTCATGTACAGGAAGAACTCTGATCAACTATGTGCAGTGAGTTTTCAGTGCAGAAAAATGTAGGAGGTAAAGCCAATGCTTGATTATATTTGCGTCAGAGTGGGGATTGGAGGATTTTTCTGTGGGGTTGCTGTTTATCGGTCCATCAGTCAAAAGTATTATCCATATGAAAGCACAGACATTTATTAAAGCTTTATTACAGACTCAGTTTATTGGCCAGCCGTTCAACTCGAAGCCGCTCATGGATGTGACATGCAGTGTCACGTACTCTGCTGTTGGAATGTAATAAAGGTATAGCACTTACTCACACATGCTAGTACTTACTCACATATGCAAGCAGGCACCCTGACTTCTCCACTTCACTGACCCTCAGATTATATTCTCTTGGTCTTGAAATAGGCAGAAAAAAACCTCATTACTCTGACAAAGTGTTTTCTGCTTGGCTTTCATCGCTAAATGCATGCAAAGGAGTTTTGGGGCAGGCACTTAACATAAACACACAGTTATATACAGCGTCCGTAGTGCACAGTGCTGAACCCACCGACCCCCCCATGACCATGCCTATGGGCAGGCAGAGCTGGAGCGTGACTCCTGCTGTGGGTCCAGCAGATTGGATCCATATGCCAGACAGAAAAAACCTGTTCCACACAACAGCAGACGGTCACCCTGGCCTGAAGCACTGGGCTGTTGTGCCACCTAAACCACCAAGGGAGCAGCTTAGCAGGGCTTCCAACTTGGCATGGCTGAAGCTCTCAGCTGTGAGTCACTACCCAGTCAAACCGCTGCCTGCTCTTTTAATTAGACGCCAACTAAGTGTTCCAGCCTCAGGAAAAGCATTATTTACATAGATGGGATTGGTTGTTGTCCTCTGTGCTGTTTGACCACGTTTAGGCCTCACTGTTTGCGTGTACGAGGTAAGTGCTTTACGTGTACGCAGAGCAGACGCTGCTTTTGGTATTCATCAGCTGCTGCAGGAAATGTTGGGGGGATCAGCGAGTGTTAACAAAACAAAATAAAAAACATTAACATGAACTGCCCTGGGAGTCTGTAGCTACAGTTCAGCTTTTCTTCTGACTCTCCGTTCACTCGTGTTCATCTTGGAAGAAAGAGTATGCTACAATGCATTTATAAACTGTGGTGACGAGGTGATGATATATTATTTTGTGTGTTCAGGGATCTATTTATCTATGTATCCAGTACTGATTTGAGCCATTGAGTAATGCGAGAGCTTCCGCTACGCATTTCCTAAGTGAGACTGAGCAGGGATGAAGCGTGCAAGCTGACAAAGTAATAATCACAGACCGGCACGGGAGAAGCATGTAGCATTAGTGTCCGTCAGGTCAGCCCAAACATTTAGTTTTGTTGTTTTAATAGCCATTGTTTCACAGATGGCCAAAGACCTCTGCTGTCTACAGCCGTATACCTGATCATTCAGTCAGGATGAACTGATCATGTGCTAAAAGACAACGATCACCTTAAGTAATTCACAAGAATTGGCCATGTATGATTATTCTGATTTTTGTCTTCCCTCATGAGGTTTGTTGAGTGTGTGTAATGTTGCTTTGTGTGACTGTTGCCAGGTATGAGAGTGTGATTGCTACTCTGTGTGAGAACCTGGACTCTTTGGACGAGCCGGAGGCACGGGCCGCCATGATCTGGATCGTGGGAGAGTACGCCGAGCGCATCGACAACGCCGACGAGCTGCTGGAGAGTTTCCTGGAAGGTTTCCATGATGAAAGCACTCAGGTCTGTTTGGGTGGAGTGGGATTGGTTGTTCCTCTGAAGAGGTAAACGGCCTCTACAAGGCTAGTGGCGCTAGGACATTTGTAGTCAGTGTGTGTCTCGCTTTAGTTACTCCAGTGGGGGACAACAAGAGGCTTTGGTTAGCTGCTGCCAAAACGGAGTTGACATGCCATGCAACAATGGCTACAGAGAATTGGTCTCATTTAACTGACAAAAATTGTGGTAACTGCGAGAGAAATGAAAGAATCCTAGAGGGATGGAAGTGTTTTGTTTGTCTGAGACTAAGCCTGCTAACGGGAATACACAGCACCTGTTTGGGAACATTTCAACAGTAATTTAAGTCTGTATTGTGCCTCTTAGATTTCCATATCTGCCTGAGAGGCACATTTTGTAGAAAGGCAAGTCTTGAGTCTGTAGAGATTTTGCCGCAGTTTGTTCTGGGATTAGGCCTCGCCTTACGTGTTTGGAGAGCTCACCCTAAGCAATGAATTAATTCCCATATTAACGCCTCGGAGAGGATATTGTGTCGGCTATAAAGTGATTTTCATGAGTAGAAATGCATTACACTGCAGATCTTCCCTTTTGTTCTGTTGTTAGGCTATTGCAAGTAGCTTCAGTCGAATGTTGCATCACTGTTTACTCTGTTTCTGTGGGGGAGGGGTTTCTGCCGGTCATATGTATTGCTGAGCTTCCAGTCGATACATGTATGACAGTTGTTTAGATCGAAACATCTGTAATACATATGAAAATCACATGCATGTAGGTGCGGAAGTATTCTCCTCAGACTTAATTGATCAGTAGTCTCTCTACAGAATCTTATTTTGAATGTAAACGGGAGGTGTAAATGAAGCCCTCCTTCACCCTAGTACTGTGTATTAATTGTTTAAAATAAGGTATCCTGAGCAGGAACAGTGAGCTGCACCCTGTCGCTGTGTTTCATTTGTAGCCTAAATCAAAACTGCACTGACACTAGCTGCGTACGAGTAGCAGTATTGGTGACGAGCTGTGATCTGTGTGTCCGCTGGGTCCTCTAGGTGCAGCTGCAGCTACTGACGGCCATAGTCAAGTTGTTCCTGAAAAAGCCGACCGAGACCCAGGAGCTGGTGCAGCAAGTGCTCAGCCTGGCCACACAGGTGAGACTAAACACACAAAGGCGCATATCGTTTATGTGCCAGCACATCACCTCCGTCTGCAAACATGTTACGGTCCTCACCCCGCTGAGTCTCATCCCCTCTCCCATGTCTTTCTCCTGTCCTGTCTCTAATTTGCTCTCATCGAAACACTCCCTCAGACCTCTCTCCTTAGCTCTTCTTCTTTGTGCATGATCATTAGGGGGGGTGTAGTTTGAGATGGAAGACCGTATTAGGCATTACCTCCACAGATAAGTGCGCGTGTTGTTAAAAACACACGCTTTAGATTCTGTGTAAAGATGACAAGCGAGTGCAAAAAGGGGTTATCAGCAGTTATCGCTGCTCCAACTCTCCTTTCAACCGTATAAACAGGCCCTGAGAAGTCTTCTGCGCACACGACAGAAAATTGCCAGTGAAAATAACACGATAACCGTGGCGCTCGGCATTGATATTCTGTCCGCTGTACGTGAAGCGGTTCTGTATTCGCCTGGCAGTGCACTAATGTAAAATTCCTTTGTTAAAAGAAAATCAAAACTGCTTGAGCTATAGCCGGCTAATAATGGCCGACAAAGAAAGGAGCTGCTGCTGCTCCCCAAAACCGATCCGCTTCTGCGAGTGCAGTAAGCTATAAAACGACAAATAACATAGAGGTATCTTGGCGGTAACCAAAGCAATTGAATCGTATCACAGCGATCCATGAGATGGACTTGCACTGTGAAGTTGAAGTAGCAGCCAGCAGTTATATTAGTATTCACACTAGCCCGCAGTGGTTCAGGGTCAAGGTTGTTTTTCCTGTTTCTAGTCGTTCATGGCTCTGTTTAAAAACCTGTGGTGACGTCTAGGTTGTTCTTTGTTACATACAGATTTAGAGAGCAAATTCTCTGCTTTTATACTTCATTGATGAGTCATTATAAAGTGATGGGATATCTGAGCAATGGCAACGATGAAAGTTTGGACATTAACGTTTCTGATCCACCCCCCCGGTTTTATTCAAATACAGATACAAATACAAGTGATAGCATCTCTGCTCATGTGTGTGTGTTGCCTGTATGTTTATATGCATGAATGAAATATGCATGTACTCGTTTATGTACATTGGGAGGGGTGCAAACTGTCTGTAGCCATCAGATGTTCAGAGTGCAGCGTAGACTACCCGTGATGACGATGCGCTGCAAAATGTAGTTGCACTTGCCTCATATGAACTCTGTAGTCACACCACATTGTTTCTCACACACACACACACACACACACACTCGCACACCAGGGCAGAGTCTACTGCTGTGAGTGAGCCTACTTTGGGAAATGATGTACTCCTGTTGTCCAGATTTGGCCTCAAAATAGCCCAGAATAGCAGAATAGGCTCGTCGTGGAACGGTTCAGGTCTCTCTGTACCTTGCTCAGAAATGGTCGGTGATACACGTGCAAAACATTGTGTTCTCATGTTAAATTGTTTCATTAATGGTAATTAATTCAGTGATTGATCCAACAAATATGTTTGGCAACAGTGCTCAGAGCTGTCCATTTTCTGTAATTAGGCTGCCAGTTGTGCATGTGCGTGCGTGCGTGTGTGTGTGCGTGTGTGTGTGTGTTTGTGTTTGTACCAAGCATGGATTGGACAGACACACACACACACACACACACACACACACACACACACACACACACACACACATAATTGAGAGCAGTAGTGCAGGAACAAAGCAGCAAAGGCGAGAGAACACACCTTACAACTTAAAACAGCCTTATAACAAAATGAGATAATAAATGTTATTGCTGCCGGGGGGGGCGCCTCGGTGACTCACCCGGTAGAGCGCGTACCACAAAGGCTTAGCCCTTCCCCGCGGCCGGCCCGGGTTCGAATCCCACCCGTGGACCTTTGCCGCATGTCATCCCCTCTCTCTCCCTACC
>OMOV01098684.1:8850-19418 GCA_900312565.1 Beryx splendens | reverse complement strand
TAGATAAAAGCATTGAAGGAATAGTTCGGATTTTTTGAAGTGGGGTTGTATGAGGTAATACGTACAGTAGATGGCGGTCGGCACGCCCCCCGTCTGGAGAAGCAGAGTAGTACCGGCACAGAAGCAAAGCAATGTACTGCTGTGGAGAGGGTCAGCTGCAAAACATATTTTAGCCTCCTAAAGAAGGCCCACCTAAAAAAATCAGTATCAGTTTTAAGTGTACGCTATATTAACATTTTCAGTGCTTTACCTTGCTATCAGACAGCCCTTTCCTTTGGCACTACATTTTCTCAACCGTAGAACTTCCGTATTCCTACGCATGCCGAGCACTGTATTACGCCGCAGATGAGCTGTTTGGGTCAGAAAGTGCTGTTGCGGCGAAAGGGCTGTCTGACAGCAAGGTAAAGCGCTGAAAATGTTGTTAATATAGCGTACACTTAAAACTTTTTTTTAGGTGGGCCTTCTTTTAGGAGGCTAAAATATGTTTTGCTGCTGACCCTCTCCACAGCAGTAAATTGCTTTTCTTCCGTGCCGGTACTACTCTCTGCTTCTCCAGACCGGGGGCGTGCCGACTGCCATCTACTGTAGGTAATACCCACTGACTATCAACAAGTACCTCATACAACCCCACTTCAAATAATCCGAACTATCCCTTTAAGAGGTTGAAAAGTTAAGTTTGCTTGCACTCTGAAGTAGACGGCAGACACGGCATAGCTTGACCTTACTGCAGATGAATAGATTACTTTTGCTTGATTCGCTGTAAAGGCCAAAGTAAACTTCTTTCAAATAACTGAACCACGTGTCTGCGACTGCTGTTCATGCGAGGTGAAATTCCCACATGCCGAGCGATTTGCTCCCTCACCTCGATGTAGTCTTCTGGCACCAGTCCAACTTCCCCTCTGGAATTCTGTGCTTCGATCCAGCCGCCTCCAATATGCTGAAACAGAGTGAGACGCAGCACGTCGGTATGAATGACTGGGAGGGGCCGCGGGCGGCACAAGCAGGTCTCTGCCCCGACGCTGCCGAGACAAACTCCTGTACATTCAGTTTACTTAAAAAGTGACTCCTGATAAGTCCTGATTGGCTGGTGACAGATTTCGATAGGGAAACTATGCAGGTCAGCACACAGTGAGTGACCTTTGTACTGTTGTCTTGCGGTAGTGACATCATGTTTACTCTCTTTTCCCCTTTTTTATTTCTTTCGCTCTCTGTGTTTGTGGCACACGGTGGTTTGTAATCTGCAATCATATGAGTTGGGCCTTTATAGGCCTGTTGATTTACAGTTACAACAGTGTTACAGATGAGCAAGTAGCACACACATTTTAACTAGAGACTGCAGCAGAGAAGGCTATTATAGTTAACTAAACCTAAAACTAGGAGTGGAAACACCATCATTCAAAATCAAAATAAACCTCATGAAACAAACTGAAACTAAACTGAAACTTCAAAGTCAGTCACCAAATGTAACTGCAATAAAATTTATTGACTCTTAATAACCTGATACGTACTACGCCCATCCAAATACAAATCTCACAATGTTGGCTACACAAAACAGGTAGCAACAACTCACACACTCTATACAGACACGGTTTCAGACCTAAAGGGAACTGAGCTGAAGATCAAATTTGAAATGAATGCAACCAGTAAAATGAATAACCCTGAGAGTAGTGAAATCACATTGACACAAGCTGTGTTTTGGATACAGTGCTGCAGTGATAGATAGATAGATACTGGGACCCTAAACCTAAGGGGGTGAGGGAGGAAGAGGAACAGGAGTTGTGGTATGGCTGTACCTGATTGGTGATAGTGATTGTCTCGCCTTCTTTCACCGTCAACTCGTTGTTTCCAGGCTCAGCAGTGAAGTCGTACAAAACCTGCGCCTGACGGAGAGCCAACACAATCAGGGACAGAGACAGAAAACCCAAAAAGGTTCACTCCGGGTTTGATGAACACTATGTGTTGACAGGGGCATACACACCTAAACACACACACACACACACACATGTACTCTCTCGTGGTGTGAAGTCAGGCAAAGTCGAACAGGCCAAACTAGTTCTTCTGGGCCTGTTATGCTGACTCAAATTAGGCACCAGTATAAACCAAAAACAAGGCCTGAACCAAAGCTTTACCTGGCTCACTTTTGTTACCAGGGCATACAGTGACCCACATCAACTAACCTGCCCTTGCCTCTGGGCCCCAGAGGAGCACATACACGCACACACACAGTTTTACTTAAGTCACTTTTGGGGCATTTACATAGACTTACATTCATTTCCTGGAGACTTACCCAACCATAACCATAACCACTACTAGCCTAACCCTAACCTAACCCTAACCTTAACCACTGACCCAAAAATCATCTTTTTACCAATTGGGGACACGGCTTTTGTCCCCAATTGGTAAATTGGTCTTAAGTCTGGTGTGTGTCCCTGAAAGTAAGTTAAGCCATACCCCCCCTCCCCACACACACACACACACACCCCTCAGTGAGAGGGGATAGAGAGAAAACAATCCTGAATATGATTTCACCTCTCAGTTCACTTAAACCATGTCCTATTTTAGAGCATCACCAAACTCCTATTCGTTTTCCTAATTCCTACATGTGACTATGCTATTCAGATTCACTTTGATCGGCATTCACTGAAGGTGAGGAGTCGGTGTGCTCTTGGTTATCACAGCAGTGTAGAATTCACAGTGCTAGGCTAACTACCGTGTCCATTAACCAGTGAGGGGGGACGCAGGTCTATTAGCTGCTTCTCTGAATACAGATCTATTTTGGTGTTCGCCTGCCAGCTCCCACGGGTCAAGGAAGAGGATATTTTCAAACAGGGACTAAATAAGTACAGTGAAACTCTGAAGTCATAGTGACCACAGCCCAGGTGCCTGTAGCCACAGTTATTATTAATATGTAGGCTACTGAAAGCACTTTGGTTCAGTTTCTGACAAACTGCCTGGACCAATGATGATCTAAACCTTAAAGTTGATCAATAAGATATAGCCCTGGATGGCATAATACGGTTTGTTAAAATGTTTGATATTTTCTGGACTGGAAATGCGGAACTACAAAGAGCAAACAGACAAGATTTTGGCCAAAATGACCATCAGACACCTACCCACGTATTTCCTGTCCTAACAATAACATTACTAATAGTGAAAATGATAATAACAACAACTATAATCACTCTCAACCGCACACATTCATGAAAAACACACAGAAACACTTAAGACTACAGTTCCCAGCAGTCCATGCGGCAGATATGACCCGCACTGGAAAGGTAGTAAAATGTCACAAGACACTTTCTTAATGAGACACATTTTCCATGTATAGGAAAAGCATTCGTTTCGTATTAAACGCTTACAGTAACGTTGTAAACGCCCCTTACACACGTCTAAACCACAGTTTTAAAAAGTTTCTCGGCTGTTAGTAACGTAACTTACAGCTGAGCAAGTAAGGAATTCACTATTAATGCGAGAAACTGCAACGCTCCGTCTGCCCCAACCAGCCCGGAGCCCGCAAATTTCGCAGATACATGCAAAAAATACAAGAGACAGCGAAACCTGCTTGACGATAAAACACCCCAGAAAAGTTGTCAAACCTACCTTGTTTGCCATTGTCGGAGCGTTGATCAATCATTACAAAAATAGGCCCTGCGGTTTTCAGGATTTCAACTCCTCAGCTGGACATTTCCCCCCGCTGCTGCGTTCAACTACGGCGAAGAAAACAAGCTAATTCCTCCCCGGGAGAGCCGCCGCACAGCAGTTTGGCTTTAATACATTACTAAATGCCGTTTGCCCTTTAACCTCAAACCCTGGAGAGACGGTAGGGAAGAGTTCAGCGCGACTGTAAGTTTGGACCGCGACGCGTAGTGGAGCGAGCCGCTGACAGCGGAGCGAGCGGAGGGAGTGACCTGCTGCGGCGGCCCGGGGAACACAACCGGAAAGGTAGCCTCGCGCCCACGGCCCCTCCAAGACATGACCAGTTAAAACACACAGCGAAATAGGCCTAAATAAAATAATAATTACACGATAAAAACAAGAAATATTATTATTAGTATTATTAAATGACCTTTATTTGAGCACTTATAAAGGTAAACATGTGAGCGATAAATAACAACAGGAAAAAAATAAAGAAGAAAACATAATAAAATACAAAAGGGCAAATGTACAGAATTATTAAAACAAGAATACAAATAATAATAGGCCTATATAAATATGATAATAATGTATTTTATTTATAGGCCACTTATGAACATACACAAAAATGACAGCAATAAAAAAAACGTCAACGATAACTAATGAAGACAAAGAAGAATAACCTGTTTTAGCAAGAAAGTAGGTGTTTAAAATGTTCCTTTAAAATATTCAAGGCCTATCTATCTTTCTTTTCTGGTTAATTGGCTATTTTGTAGCCATTTTAGGTTCAGATGTTGAGACTCTGTTGTTTCTTTTCTTGTTTGATGTTCCGTGTATCATTATGATTAGTAAATAGACTGCATCATTCTTTACTGTCAATGTTTTTGACAGTTCACAGCTGGCCGAAAGGGAGTAACCCCAAACTCATTTCTGATGCTGAAGTCGCCCTCTGCTGGACTAAATACGGTATTACATTACAATCCGGATCCAGCGTTCCAGCAGCCTAGAAAACTCCTGCATAGGAGGGGCAGGAGGCCTCGGACAATATAATCTCGCGATGCCAGACAATTGGAGATCTCCCCGCCTACCCATCTAGTTGAGCGAAGCGTTTAGACTAGAGACTGACTTATGAGTCTACGGACAATATACCTCTAGACAACGAGGAGTCTCGAGGTACCATTAATGAAAAGCAAAATAAAAATAATATTTAATCCGTAAAGCTGCTTTGAAGCTCCTAAGTTCCTACAAAGGATAGGAGCCATATATAAATGAGTACACTATATCATTGGCTTTCACATAGCCTAATATACAAAAGGTTGTATCAAACAAAGATCACTTTATCTTGAGATGCCTCTTAGATTTGATCGAAAGATTCAAAAGAACTCTCAATGAGAAACAGTTTTCTCACCACTGAGAAAAGTACAGTCATAGGATATTGTTGGTCATCAGTCACACACAAGTAGTTAGAGGACTGACCAGGGTCCATGTCAACAGACCCAAAACCAAACCAGCAACTCAACAAACAAGCAACCTTCTGCGAGACTTGCAGTGTTGTGGATTTGAACCTAATTTTCAACTGCTGCTGTATGTCCATCCCACTCTCACATCTTGTATTGTCACTCTCCACTGTATACTACAAAATGAGGCAGAAATGCTATAAAAAAAAATACATTTGAGAAGAAGTATAAGAAATGACTCAGCCTTGAGGAGAGATACTAAACACAAACACTGTGTACAGTAAGCTCGAAACAAAGAAACCATTCAGAAGAAATGCATTCATTCAGATGGATTCATTTTGATCCCGCTCAACACCTGTCCTCTCCTCGTTCCCCTTCACCTCCTCATATCACATATCACGCGTCCCGAGTCCAGCAGTGGTCTCATTTGTCTATCAATGGAAAAGAACCGGTGGAACAGGCTGGTACCGGGGAGGGAGGAGCCCGATGAAGGAAGGTATAGCCACCTGGTAACAGTTACCTGAGACCAATGACATGGAAAGAGAGAAAGAGAGAAAATACATACAGGCTGAGGGTTACATTGATTTGACTTTGACATTGAACTTTGGGGATGAACTGTACTGAGTTGGGTTCAGAGCCAGAGAGTAAGGGGATGTGATGTGTCTTTCTTGCCTATCGATAGTACTCATCTAACTGCGCAGGTGTGTGGGAGTGTGTGTTCGGTTGTCCCGTAGAGTCAGTTTTAGCATCTCGGAGGTTACGGGGTCAGTATGCGCGCTCTGCTTTCTTGCCTCTCCCTGCTCCTGCTCCTGGCCTGGCCAGCAGGAGCAGGAGCAGGAGCAGGAGCAGTGGACGGCTCAGTCATGCCCTTCATGGAGTACCTAGACCCGGACAGTCTGGTCTGCCTGCAGTGGGGCTTCAACAAGGTCCAGGGAACCATCACCTTCGCTCTGACCGTCAATACGACCGGGTGGGTGGGCTTAGGCTTCAGTCCAAACGGAGGCATGCAGGGGTCAGATATCGTCATTGGAGGAGTCGGACCCAGTGGAAGATACTTCACGGTAAGCCATTACTAGATAGTAGGGATGGGAAGACATGCTTGTCTCATTATGGCTCACTGTGAGGTTTCACGATTCAATACAACCACAAAATAATGTGATAAATAGAAGTTCAGTGGCAACAAAGTCTGAGTCTGCAGAATTATGTTTGTTTCTGTGAGACAAATCTTTCCTGTGATGGCACTGGCTTGCTAAAATGTAAACAACAATTTAAAAATGTCATTACAAAGTGTAAATAATGTAATTTGGATGGAGAACTTGTGAAATTGTGACAGGCAAGCCGTCTCATTTGTGACTACTACAGCAGACTAAAATGGAACTAATATCACAATTAATTTTTCTGCCCCATGATGCGTATTGTCACGTTTTTGTATTGTGATATATTGAATTTCAATGTATTGTCCCATCCCTACTAGACAGTGAGGTGCAGCAGTTAGCCTTACGTTTCCAGCATACTTTGAATATTATAGGCAAAATGTGACAGGGTTTACATTTTCCCATACTCAAAGGCTAAGACGCCACACTGCCACAACGCCAGGCCACAGGCTTTCTGTCCTTATAGAACCTTTTGTGTTTTTGTCCATTAGGATCGTCACGCCACAGGAAACTCTCTGCCAGTGGTGGACAAGGAACAAAACTACACTCTGCTGTCTCTGGCTGAGACTGACGGTCAAACCACCATGACCTTTCAGAGGTCCATTCAGTCGTGTGATGACGATGACTTCCATATTACTGTGAGACGTTCAGTTGCTCTCTCCTTCTCTCTCTCTCTCTCTCCCTCTCTCTTTCACTACATGCTGTCTGTCTAGAGTTATGTCCAAAGCGGTTAAGAATAATCACAGTTTATCCTCTGTACTCTGTATTGCAAGTTACACATCTCATACTTAAAATATCATCAATTTAAATGGCAATATTGTTGACAGTTTGCTTGTGAACGTGTTCTGGTCTCTAAGAAAGTCAAGAAAATAAGAGTGTTCAATGATTTGTCCATTAACTGGGTCCAGAATGCATTGTTTCCTCCGGTCACGTTTTGTTACAAAATCATAACTACATGAATGTACACACTACATCCATTTGTGCTGCAAAAAAAAAAAAAAAATCAGACTTATGT
Organism: Beryx splendens; assembly: GCA_900312565.1. Lineage (NCBI taxonomy): Eukaryota > Metazoa > Chordata > Actinopteri > Beryciformes > Berycidae > Beryx > Beryx splendens. Next base: position 12,159 of record OMOV01098684.1, on the reverse strand, counting down.
TTATGCTTCAAATGACGGTAAGATGATGAAAAATGATGGAGAACAAAAGATATTTACCCTTTTTATCCTACGGATGGGTTGATTGTTGAGTGTTGGATGTCTGTTGCCATGGAAACAATGCCATGCACAGGACAAAACACTCTCATCACGAGAAAAAGGACATGCTTTGTGAGCCGTTGCTGAGAGTCACCTTGCTTAAATGTTTGTTTGTTTAAAGTTTTCGGACCACAGACCTTGATGCCAGGTCAACAGCTCCACTTATACTTGGTCCTCGTTGCTGCTGCTCATTATTTGTAATGCTATACTCTATTGTGTTGTAACGCCAGTTCTCCATGTAAAGTTCAAGTTTCCTCTTTTGTATCTGTGTACGTCTCTGTTATAGGAGATCTTTTGTTAGTGTTGCATCCACATCAATGCTTCAGATATAAGGACAATGGCTAGAGCTGAAAGAGGCACACAAGGTTTTGCTTACCAATGAACACGTGAAACGCTATAGGGTTTCGATAATAGAATCGGAAAGATAAGAGGTCACAGCAGAATAAAATGGCAGTTTCTTAACATCTCCATAATATCCACTAATTTTGCTGCATTGTCACTGTCGTGGTGTTCAAAGTCTATTGGATTTTAAGCGTGGGTTGTGGGAAGAAAGGTCGCTCACTTATTATTCTCATGATATTTGTTTATTTATTTAAAATAGAGAAGTTGAAGTTGAATTTATTAATTATTGAATGAATGAATTATTTTTCTACAAAACTAGTGGCTATGTTGGAATGTTACACAGTCTTCCTGACTCTCAAAAAGCAAAGACATTAAATAACATGCCAGCCTTGTCATGTAAAGAAAGGCTAAATTTTCTTACATTTGTCTGTGAAGATTTGTTTACTGAGGGAAACAGCACAGAAACTGTGGGTCCCAGCAAACTGTTCTCACATACTAATACTATCAAGCATCGCTTTTCCCTCAGTGAAACCCAGATCTATGTTGTTGCTTTTAGTTGACTTGATGGCTACTACAGGTAAAGATGTAGCTTTCCTTTGCTCTCTCCTACAGGCTCGCCCCATTAAGTTGATCTATGCCTATGGAGAAACGGATGAGATCAGTTACCATGAGGCCCGCAGAGGCACCAAGGAGGTCAACCTGCTGAGCTATATGCCCAGGGCCACGCTACCAGGCACCAACTATCTCAACGTCACTGTGGACAATGTAGGAATGATCACACGACTTATGACAGCGATGGCCCAGAAAACATTTAGATAAAATTTTGCTCACTTTGCTGCCTGGTGATGGGGGATCAACCATCAAAAAATGACATACATACTTTTCTAAAAGGAGAGCTAGAGTATATTTGAACTTCAAATATGGACTGTAGTCCAAAACGAGATATGGACTAAATTCTACGCTAATGTGCTTTATTTATGCATCTTATTGCAGATCAGTGTCCCTGCCACACATACCTACTACCACTGCAAGGTCATGAAGTTACCAAAGCTGAATGGGAAGCATCACATATATCGGGTAATGATCTTATCTTCAACTTTATTCAGTTTCCGTAATCACAAATCATTTAAAGGTGCAACAATTTAATGCAGTTCTTTTTATAATATGTCTGATTTCATGTGCTTGACTAATGTCAACCACAGAATGGTTTTGGCTTTCAAATCCCAAACATGTCTTACAGTAGTAGGCATCGGTGAATTCACTGCAGCCTATAATTTCTGTGTGAAAGTAGGCATAAGCTATTCAAAACTAGTCCCTCAGCTGAAAAATGAATAGAAATATTACTCACAACAATAACAATAATTGTCTCTGACTGTTGAGCAGGACTGAGAATTTATGTTTTTCATACTTGATGTCCCTTTCTTCCTTCCTTCATTCTTCTTTCATCATTCTTTAACCCTCTGTCCTCAATGCATCTCATTTCTCACTTGCACTCAGATGGAACCGGTTATCGAGCACCATGACATTGTTCATCACATGCTGCTATATGGCTGCCCCTCCTTTGTGACTGAACCCTACGACCGGCCATGCTACCAGGGCGACATAGGGGACCACTGCTTCCGAGTGGTGGCCGCCTGGGGAGTCGGAGGAGGGGTGAGTGAGAGGAGAGATGCCTACTTATCCATTAATCAAGGAACCTATAGTTTTTCAATCCAATCTGTTTCGGACTGTCCAGCAAGTGAGCTATCTTACCGAAAGCAGTCTTGCATCAAGTTGTCTATGTCTGAATTGCTCTACTGTGTTTCTTGGGGTGGGAAAAACTCTTCCAAGTCAGCGTTGTGCCCAAGTTGGTCCACAATTAATCCCTGCAATTTCACAATCTCAGGGATATGAGATTCCAGAAAATGCTGGCATCCCCGTCGGAGGTGAGATCAATGATACATACTACAGGCTGGAAATCCACTACAATAACCCAACCAGCGAGGCAGGTAAAGAGATCCTTTTCATACTTTCTGTCACTTGAAAAGTAAAACTGTCTATTTCCTAAGTTGTGAAGTTAGAAAGTAAATGTCTAATAAATGTCTAATTAGTTACACTTTGGTTAGCAGTACCAAAATGGCCTATTTTTACAATGTTAAAATACTGAGGAATGCATTGTCAGTTTTTAAACCATCTGGCAAATGTAGCAGGTTTTGTAAGGCTACCAGCAATTTATGGCCTATAATAAATATTTTTCTCTTTGTATGTTTTTATTTACCTTACATATATGCTTAAGATATAACAATTTCTTGCCTGCTGTCTGTCCCTGTGCAGGCAGGACGGACAGCTCAGGACTGAGGCTGTACTACACAGCCCAGCTCAGGCAGCATGATGCGAGCGTCCTGACCACAGGCCTGATCGTAGATCCGAGTCTGGGCTACAACATCCCAGCAAATGCCACTCAGTTCCACACCTATGGCGTGTGTAACACCTCTCTCTTTTCCAAGGTATGCAGTGGTTCAATGTGGGGTTAAAAAGGCATTAATGGTTATTGGGGATAGGAATTCTGTGGTTGTTTGTGGCTGATGGTTTTCCTGGTCCCCTTTCTTGTGTTCACGTACTCCCACCTGTAGCTCGAGGATGGCCCTGTGCCTGACCTGCAGGCGTTTGCGTTGATGTTGCACACTCACTTGGCTGGGAGGAAAGTCCGAGCGGGCCTCTTCAGGTGAGAAAGAAAGAGACTGTGGATTAGCCTGGGTCAGTGAGTGGAGCATTGTGCTTGACGATCCATCTGTCAGTCTCCCTCAAGTTGAAGAATTTCATTACAAAATGAGATATCCATCATCATATTGAATCATACTGGGGGGGGGGGGGGGGGGGGAAGAATATCGT
>OMOV01098678.1:0-10475 GCA_900312565.1 Beryx splendens | reverse complement strand
ACACATACACACGCCCCCCCTCAACCCCACACACGCACACACACACACACACACACACACACACACACACACACACACACATGCACACATATACAGGCATGACACATATAGCATAACATCTGTACCATAATTCCTGTATTTCAGCACTAAACAATGGCTGGTTTATAAATCTAATATATTAAATCTAATATATAAAATCTTTTCTGCCAGTATGTTTTAAAACAAAATCCACTCGGCTTAAAATTCAGAGCTGAAGAAGAAATTAATCTTCGCCAACTTTTTGCCAGTAATATGCAAGGCCATAAATCTTCACATTTCTCTGTCATTAAAGCATTAATAGTTAAGATGCAAGACTCAAAAAAGAAAGAACAGCCAGTGTAACGTTGATTAGAAGTGGTGGATTTCTCCCGTTCTCCCCCCAATCTCTCCGTACACCCCGGGTGCCTCTTCCCAGGGGGCCCGCGCCCCACACTTTGAGAGACACTGTAGAAATTGTCTTTGTGGAAAGCGTCGTCTGTTATTCGACTGCAAAATTAGAAGAGATTGAATCGGAATGCTCTTACCCTCCTTCCAATGTGACCCGTCTTCCCCGGTGATCCATCTTTGCCATCGTCTCCCTATAGGGGTGAAATCACAAACATCGAGCGAGCAAGTGAACGCAGCGCAGCCTCTCTGCATGCACGAGCTGCCCCTGGAAAAGAGGCAGTTGCAGTGCGGTGACTGTGTTACAAATCACACGCTGCAAACTGAAGAGGGGTTTACTACCAGAACATATGTGCTTGGCTCCCCCATGCCATGACATGATTTTTAAAATGTTTAGGGCTTTGGGAGGTCAGATCTCATTCTTATATCTTATAGTTCTAAATCACAAAGAGAACATATAATCTGTGATGAATAAAAGAACAAAAAAATGCAATTTTTTTAAACATTTTCCTCAAACTAGGGAAAAAAAGTCATTCAGGTGAGATTATTTCACTTGTTTTTGATGCAACCAAACTTGCTTCAAGGATCTCTTGAATCCAGTGACATTATCTTTAATCTGCCAATGGAACCAGATGATTTTTACATTAATTTCTTCAGTGAAATTCAACTTGTTCCACTCTTGAAAAGGCCTGTGAACGCCTTGGAAGTAAAACAATTACCGATCCTATTGGCACACACTTTTGGAAAAGTAGGATTTGAACAGCAGATTAAATGACTCATTAAGATGTACAGTATGTGTTAGTGAACAGTGTTTGCAGATCTTACCTTCTCCCCTTTCATGCCCTGTTTCCCCTCCAGTCCTGGGCTTCCCCGCACTCCCTGCATGGCAATAATACACACTGTATATATATTTTATTGTTTTTAAAAGGTCTAAATATACTTAATTATTTGCTAGAAATGGTATTGCTAGCTATATCCAACTTGCTATCAGACAGACAGATAGATATTATAGATATTATCTATGATCTCTATGGATGTTTCACATTTTCCTCACTACTATGTCACAACCAAACAACCAGTATAGCTGAAGACCAGCTGCAAAATGTGGTTTCATCATCCGCAGCAATCCTGCGCTGCACACATGGAAACTTACTTGAACCCCTGGCGGACCCGGGGGCCCCTGGGCTCCCACCTCACCAGGAGCACCCTAAGGAAGGGAAAGAAAACATAAGGCACATGTAATGACGTTAGAGAGGCTAAGGAAAGTGCACAATCTCCAGCACTGGTAATTAACAGCAGGCAAACTGCTGATGCAGCTCAGGAGGGAGAGTTTTTACCTCTAACCCAGGGAGAGCCGAGGGACCCGTGACTCCTGGCAGACCATCCTCACCCTAGATAGAGAGGTAGGTAGTATTGTGGGTATTTGCATACACTAAATGCAACTTATTTGCACTGTATTTATTCATGAAGTATGTGTAGTCTCATACAGTAATGTGAACACCTTGTAGTGAGTTCAGCGGCTTTATAAGTAACACAGGTATATACTGCAGCATGAAAAGAACACACACCTGTTCCCCGGGTGGACCTGGAGCCCCTGAGTCTCCTTTCAGTCCCTCTGGCCCTGGTTCCCCTTTAGCACCTGTGTCTCCCTGAGGCCCAACCTTTCCTACTGGGCCCTGTCAGGCAGACGTCACATAAAGAGTAAATGCAATGCAAGCTATTCATCTTAAGAAGTAATTTATAAAGTCATTTACATTTTGTATTTTATCTTAAAATGTGCTTTTCCTTAAAGTAAATTAAATCAAAATATTGCCAGTGGGGAGAGATAATCTGATTTGGATCTGATGAGACTCAATTTATTTCTGTTTTCTTTCCGAATCAAATGACATTATCTCAATATTAGTGGTACGATCTCGCTTCAAACTGCTGTTACCTGGTCCAAGGAAGAAATTGCATTGGCAACAAGTGTAATTACTTTACTCTGTTGGCAGATGTTTGAAACTGTTTCAAGGGAAATACCGGTAAGATTGAATACAGGACTACGTGACATATTTCCACACATGGGAGATACAGTTGTGTCCTGAAAGGCTAGAGAGAGAAAAGATCTGGTTCTTTTGGTGAACCAAAAATCAATTTATCAACTGACCATCAGGTGGACAAAAAAAAAGCCACAATCCTTTTTCACCTGTTGCTATCTCAGTATATTGCCTCAGTGAGTGAGCTAACAGCTAGCATACTGAACTGTAGCAATACTGTAAGGGCCGACGAGCGGAGGTAAAGCAGAAGTTTCCACTCACTGTGTGACTGTTTGGCTTCAGAAGAATTTGTTTTTACTGCACAAGCTGTATGGAGTCATTTAAAGGTCTTTTTTTTTAACTCATTTTGGAACTCTAAAGAACCGATCCCCCTTGACTTTAGTATTTTTGGAGAAGGCTGCTACAGAGTTGAGCTGGAAACCTCCCTGTCTGCTATACGGACTAACAAACTTCACCTGGCTGTGATTCAACTGACTGGCATGAGGGTGAGTAGATTTTTGGGTGAACTTTAAGGATTCCTTTAGTGGAATAAGATGAAACATTGCTAAATGTGTGTTGTGCATGACAAATAAACCAAATAGAGCGAAGTGAGTAGTTTCATGATAGCAGGAGGAGACACTTACAGGTGGTCCCAGCCTCCCTGCGTCACCTCTGACACCAAGTCGCCCGGAAATTCCCTGTGAACATGATGAAGGGAGAACAGTTGGAGCCAAACAGCTTCCCCCCAAACACTCTGTGTGGTACAAAATGATTAACGAGAAGGAAGTTTACCAGAGGTCCTCCAAACCCAGAAGGCCCAGTCATTCCTGTGGACCCCGACTCCCCCTGGAGACATGGATGAAGATGTTTTTTGTTTTTTTCATTCAGAGGAATATTAAAAGAGAGCATGGGAGTTAATGTATGAAAGTACACAGAATCAGAGAGAGAGAGTAGATTATAAAAAGAAGTATCTGACGAGGTGTCTGGAGGGGTAAGGATTATATTCGGGATACTCAAATATTCAGTTTATGAGTTGGTGCGTGTAAATGCTATATCCCATTTACCATAAGCTGGATAAGCCCATATCCCTAATATGAAAAACCCAAATATGCTAGCTGGGATATGCCAACATTAACTGGTATATTCTGGCAAGTAAACATTCAAGTGCTTTTTCCATGGAGTAACTTGGCACACAGCAGGAAAACTACTGAACGTTAGACTATCTCCATGTATACAGGTGAAAGAATGAAACATACTAATAGGAACAAGACTATCAGTTTGCAGCAAATTGGTCTTTGCAAGATGTTCTTCAATAAAAGACAACAAGGTTATGAGCGTATTGCGACTGCTTGATCATTACCTTCTGTCCCTGGGGTCCATCGGGCCCTGGTGGTCCCCTGGGGCCTGTAATTCCCTAAAACAAGCACATCACACCACATTCAGCCTGTGCAGAATCACTACAGACACTAACAGGAAGTGTATTAAGATGGCTGGTGTGAGACTGACTACAGGAAAACAAAATACAACGTGTGTCAGTCGGATCAATGACTGTCAATCATAGCTGACAAGTGTTCAATAAGGGTTAATTTAAAGGCCTCTGTGAACGGCATGCTGTCCGCAGGGCCAAGACATCTCAGTGAAGACCTGTCATCTCAAGTGGCTCACCTGTAACCCCGTCAAGCCTGCAGGTCCCACCTCACCCATCAGCCCAGGCTCACCCTGTTCAAGCAGACGAACGTGACATGAGGAACAGCACAGGCACAACTATGGTTACAAAAGCTGGTTTCAGCAGCTGATAGTTCCCATAAACCTCAGGCAGCTGTGCATTATTATGGCTGTAATGATCAATGCCTGAAATAATATGGACGACTCACTTGTGCAGATACATTTCAAACAAAAAATCAACAAATCGTTCAAAATGTTCTGAACCAAATGAAATGATGGCGTTTGAGGGTCTTGTTAGGATTGTGGTTTGATGAGTAAAGTTGTGCTCACCAACAGTCCAAGGTGGCCCTTCTCCCCTTTAGGGCCCCTTTCTCCTTTCTCGCCCAGCGCACCCCAAGGACCCTCTCTACCAGACAGCCCATAAGGTCCCACAGCACCCTGCAGACAACAGGTGGGTCAAATGAAAGGGGTAAATGTAAATGTTATTATGGGATGCATCATACAATACCTGGCAAAAAGACAAAAAAGGCAGCCTAGTACATTGAAGAAACTATGATACACACACCTCAACACATTCACATTACGAACAAATAGATAAATAAACAAGCATATGAAAACTATAATAATAAATATATTGCACAGAACTTTTCTTCAAATTACAAAGTGCTGCAAAATAAAAGGAGCAAATCAAACATATTAACAAGCAATCAGCTATAATAAAGGAAAGGCATGCATTGCTGGCTCCGTTACTATAGCAATCAAGTTTACCTTGTCCCCCTTGGGTCCAGGGTCACCAGCATCACCAGGATGCCCCACATCACCCTAGGGTGCAGTGAACACAAACCTGGCGTTAGGTGACTGCCAGAATTTAAACAAAAGAAACCCTAAATTGACTGATTTTAAAGTATTTCTTTTCTATTTTATTCTTCTCATCTTTTCCTTACTGTTCGTTTTGCTTGACTGCACTATTAGTCCAAAATAAATAAATAAATGAACTATGTATTGTGAAGCAAAACCGGGGACATTTTTGTTTGAAACCAAGGTCAGTCCTTTGAGCCAACACAAATCCTATTCACCCACGCAACTGCCCATAGAAAACTCATTCCTTACAAACACTGCTCACCACTTTTGTGACTTTGTGACTAGTATATCATTTTTCGAGGTGTTTTTTTTAACATTCAAACAGAAACTGCAAAACAGTAATAGAAAAAGTGGCAGTAAATAATTTATTAAGGAATTACACACTCTATTGGCTCGCGTAATTGTTTTGTCGGCAACACAAAAGACGATTAATTATTTGTATAACGTTTTAACGAGCTTGCAGCGCAGCTTTATGTTTTGAGGTGCTTCCACATGCTTTGAAAGTGGAAGTTCTGTTTCTGTTTCAGCGGTGAAATAAAGTGTGTGTTGCCAATTATGTACATCACACATTTCATCAGCTGCAGGCTGAATGGGGGAGAGATCCTTCCCCTTGATGGTGCCACTGAAGTGCAGGCAAGCAGCATCGCTATTGCTATCATAACATCATCAGGACATCATTTTCATTTCATGGTTTATGTAACAGTGATGGTGGTTTGATGGTTTTCAAATACTTTTTAATACATATTTGAAGGAGCACACACACAATGTTGGCTAGGAATGTTAGACTGATAAAAAAATATTATATATTAGTTTGGGGTTACAGGTGTGAATGTGTATGAATGTGAGCCAGGACATTGCTTAAAAACAGAGTGCACTCCACAGTGTGCATGCTATTCAACTTCAAACCTTCTCTGTGAAAACGAAGGTTAAAAAATAGGTTTTCAGTATAGATCAAGCGTCTGGACCGGGAGTCACAAAAGCGTCTTTGCCCAACCTTGGACACATGTCAGATCAGTGCACCTACCTCTTTACCCGGCGGCCCAGCAGGTCCCTGCGTGCCTTTGAGACCCTGAAGTCCTCTGTCCCCTGGAATCCCTGGAGGACCAAGTTTCCCACAAGCCCCTGGGTCGCCCTGTCACATGTCAGGACAAGGCAGCAGCTGAGATACAACTGGTGACTGCACGTTTTACACACATGGGTTGAAGTGCAATTCCCTACTGAAGATTCCTTTCAGTGTTAAATTGATCAATCTGGACTGTTAAACACACATAACTCTAACTTCATGTTCATACCACAAGCACCCACACCGCCATACTACAGTTTAAGCTGCAGTGCCTACAGTGCTGCAGCATTACAGTGTGTTTTCACAGGTTCCCTCATTTCCACGATTCCCATTCATTTGCTATGTAAGCCACCGCGCAATGCATTCTGGTAGCGTGTTTCAGAGAGGTGTGCATCTTGGCTGCTCCACATTTGCATAAAGCTGAGGTCTAGTCTACTTTATGCAAATTGGGGCGTCCAGCATGACTCCCTACCTCCCAAAACTTGTGTACAAACTTTAAACTAGGCGGTGTTGATCTAAAATTGATATAGATTCAGCAACTGCACGGCTTATTTCTTGCCTCAAACGTTTTCAGAAACACATTTCGGTGAACTACAAGCTGCCATGTTTTTCCAGTTGGAAGAAGTCCTGGCAGATACCAAGGACAGCTCAACAAGTGAAAGCGTTCGTCCAATCAGGTGCAGCCAGGAAGTGTTTATTTGTTTGTCTGTAGTCATGGAGGAGAAGCATAGAGCACACCAATCAAGCGTCCAATATTGGGGAAGCAGCACGATCCTTCGCGTGAAATTACGACTCTGTGAAAACGCACCTTTAGGGCGGCACAGAGCGGTGGTTCTCAACGTGGGGTCCGGGGACCACCGGGGGACCTTGAGTGGGGGTTCCAAGGGGCCCCCAGCAAATTGATGAATTGTTAAACTTCAGCATTATTTCATTTACAAGAAGTGAACACAATTAGAGAATGTAGAAGAATGAATATTTTGATCATAGCTTCACTGTCATCTCTCTACTTATATTCTTGGAATTCTGGACAAAATCATTTCTAACAATAAAAATATTCTCAGATTTTGGTCAGAAAGGAGAAATTTCATCAAATGGGAGTCCGTGGCCCTAATGTGGACTAAATTAGGGTCCTTGATATGATAAAGGTTGAGAATCACTGGCATAGAGGAATGCTAGTACATGGCTGGTTGCTGAAGGGTTTTATCCGTCAAAATTGAGCTGCAGCAGCCATCCATTCTGTACCAACAAACAACCTTGAGAGTCATCTTGGCCACCGTAAAGTGCTTCTTCTTTGATTGTACAAACAAACTGATTATTTTCCAAGTTGGTAGCGGAGTGAACGAACAGTAAGGCAAAGACTCAGGAGTCGTGCGGCTGCTATCACTGACCTGCTCCCCTTTCCTTCCAGGCGGGCCCTCGACTCCCGTTTGGCCAGGCGGACCCTGGATAAGAAAAAGTCAGAACAATCATAAACTGACTGATAAAATGTCTACTGCGCTCCTGTGAATGTAGATAGATAATATAGTTTTTATTTATGTATTAACCAAACAAGCTTCAAAGACAAACAAATGCATACAGTGCATAAAAAACACATCCCAGCTTAATAAAACTCTTCTCCTCCCAACAGGTCTAATTCTCCAGTAGCAGCTACGCAAGTTGGAGAGAATACCAGTGTCTCCTTGTTAAATGCTCCATTAAGTTTTATTTTGATTGATTCCACTTTTTAAAAATGTTTGGTTTGACTTCTCATTGTATGGCATACCCCCAATGACAATTACAATAAATGCACTTTCTTTTATTTGGCCCTCCCAAATCCATTAATCAGCTGCAGTCTCTCACCTTACAGCGTGTTAAGCCTGCTGCTAGAAACCTGGGAGTGATATTTAGTCCAGACCTCTGAAAGTTGTTTCCTCCCTCCAGTTGAAATCCATCTCAAAAGTAAGTTTTGTTAAAAAAAAAAATCCTTTTCTGACCTCAAAAAAGTGATCCACGCCTCTATATCATTTTGTTTGGACAACTGCAATCATCTTTACTCCTGTCTCAGTATGTGTCTCAGAATCAGAATCAGAGGCTGGTGCTGCACTAGCTACATCTCTGACATTTTAATCTTCTCCAAGCCAAACCTCAGCCTGAGATCCTTTGAGCAGGACGCTGTTAGTTGATCCAAAATCCAGGCTGAAAATCTGGAAACTCTCAGTAAGGACCCTGTGTGGTGGAACAAGCTGCTGCAGTGTCTTCTTTTAAATCACGTCTAAAAGCACTTTTATAAACTTGCTTTTACTTCGCTTTTCGGTTCAGACTGGGTTTAGAAGCACTATCGCTTCCTTGTTTATTGTTCTTTTATTATCTATTTAGTTTATTCTTGCTGTTCTTAAGATGGGCTGTTTTTATAGTTTTCCATCTCTTCTGTTCAGTGAAGCACTGTAACTTTGATTTGAAAAGAGCTCTATAAATAAAGTGTAGCTGAGACAAGAATGCTTGCGCTTTCTCTTCTATAAAACTGTACCAACCTGTTGTCCGTCTTGTCCTGTAGCACCTTCATCACCAGCTGGTCCAGGCAAACCCTGCAGGTTACCATGACAGGTCAGTAAGTGAGCCCAACAAATCCTTACACTGATAAGGCAAGGCAAGTTTATTGATATAGCACATTTCGTACATAAAGGCAATTCAAAGCACACAAGGCATATAAGACATTAGATAAGAAATACAGCATAAGATAAATAAAAAGAGACAATAAAGTGTAAAGAAGAGAGAATAAATGGGGAGTTACAATGCATAAAAAGAGAATACTTCACATTTTATTGCTCCAAGAGAGCGTTATAAAGAAGACATTCACATTACAGGATCAACATATGAGCTTACCGTGTTTCCTCTTTCCCCTGCTGCTCCTAATAACCCATCAGCACCTTGTTCGCCCTGAGTGATTCACAAGATCAGGTCAAACTGACTGATTACACCCACTTTATCATGACTCTACTATGCTTTTATATATTAGTATTCTGGGCCCTGGAGTAGTTCATCTTGGTATAATGCATCAGCATGTGAGGTCATATGATATTTTGACGTGATATCCATGGTAAAACGGACCACAGTGGAGCAGTACATGGCTCTGAGGTTGTCATGTTACCACTGGGACAACATGTCACTCTGTAGGAACTACAGAGTGACATGTTGGTAGTAACAGTGGTAGTAAAGTAGTGCTCATTTTCACCTTTCCTTGAATCCCCTTATGCAAACCAGACGGAATTTAAATGTTTCAGTCTGATTTATTTCTTTTTGATTTCACTCTTCAAGCAAAATATTTAATTTCCTGGAAAGATTACAGCATATATACTGCAAATTACAAGTATCTTCCAGTTACTGGTGTTTACTGGTTAACTTGCTAAAACAAACAAATATTAAACTAATAATTGTCCTGATGTGTAGTGTTCTGTCAATTCTGATGCAGTTGTATAAAAAAATTGGCAACTGATAATTTTGTTGGTTCTTATTTGTGATACACAAATCATGTATAATATCAGACACCTGTTTAGAGGGTATGACAGATGGATTTTCATCTTCTTAATTTTATTATTTTTTTAAATTATTTTATTAGTTTTATTATGTACTATCTTACTATCTTTTATTACCTATTATCTATTATCTTTTTGGAGGTATGCTAAACTCAGGTAACATTTGGTAGAACAGCAGTCGATGGTAAGTACCCACTCACTGTGATTCCCGGCGGCCCGTCTGGCCCCTGTGGCCCTGGGGGCCCTTTGCTTCCCCTGGGTCCTGGTTTTCCGATCGCCCCATCAGAACCTGGGAGACCAGCTAGACCCTGGAAATAAACAGGAAAAAACACACAGGCAAAGAGATCACGGCTGTCAGAAAGGATTTCAGTGTTCGAATTTCAGTCGCATGTCAAAATATCATAATGAATTCGAGTTACAACCTGGACTGTTGTGCACACACACTCTCTCGTGGCATCATGGCAGAAAACACAAAGATTACTAGTCTTCCTAGTTCAAGAAGTGATGTTTGGAAGACATTTGGATTCCCCGCAGCAAAAGGAAAGGCTCACCCATCTACTGTTATCTTCTCTTGCAAATTTAAAGCAAATCACATAAACACAAAGCCCACATCTTTCAGGAAACTGAATAACAGCAAATCTACCTGTTGAGGATCGACTCTGAATAGCATCTCTCTGTTCAGAATACATTTTCAATTCACTGTGCCCGATGTTATGTAAAGTGTTTCATTAATAATTGAATTTCAGTGGAATTTGACTCATTTCATGGTCAAATTTAATTTCAAGGGGCAATTTACAGCCCTAATAAAAATGCATGCATGCAAACAGACACACAGATACACAGGCAGAAACTCACACACACACACACACACACACACACACACACACACACACACACACACACATACACACACACACACACACTGAAGTGGGTGTA
>OMOV01098669.1:0-10898 GCA_900312565.1 Beryx splendens | reverse complement strand
TGAGGGAGAGAAGAAGAGAGAGATAGAGAGAGAGAGAGAGAGAGAGAGAGAGAGAGAGAGAGAGAGAGAGCACTCAGACAGCAATGCTGATACAAGATCACTGGCACTCTATTTTAAGGGCAATTCCCAGAACTGTGATACTGCATTACATAACTGCAGAGGGCCCATATTGTTTTTAGACACCATGCCAAAAATGATAAAAGGGATAGTCCAAAAGGGCCCAAAATTTGAACGAGAGGAAACTTCAACTTCAAGCCAAAGAAAGATGTCACTTTGAGTGGCACACCCTTTCATACCTTCACAAGTGTCTGAGAGGCAAACCGCTGAACCCTGCCACTAAAAATGACACCAGATCCACCACATATCAAAACCAAGTGACAAAAATGTAATGCAATGCCCACATTTCCACAAACACTATGGCCATCTGTTCGGTTGTAGGTCGTTTCTATTTATATATATATTTTCTATAGTGGCAGTCTCGGATCAAGGTGATCGGCAGATGGCTCTCCGTTAAGTTAGGAAATCATTCATTAGAAAATGATTCGTTCATTAATAAGGCATTAACAAATTAATCTGAGCTTAATATCACAGTACTGGTACTAGCCAGAGCAAACGGGTCTTCATAAATACTTCAATTCTTCGCTTGCCATTAAGCGGCAAAACACCAAAAGTTTGACTTTTCATCCCAAACTAACCAGACTCATCTTGTCGATCGTTGACAAAGGATTTCTGATCCTGATACAATGTCAGGCGCACATCGACCTGAAGTACAGAGCCACAGCAACAACCACGACCCACTCTGAATTATGTCATGGACTAGATTTTGCGTTCAGTTGGTCATGATCAACTAGACGAGCTGCTTATCTGGTTTACCACCTATATGTGCAGGTACCAACTTCAGGTATACCAGCCACACTGCACCATGGAACCAGGTCAACCACTATCAGTGCTCAGAGATTAGAAATTAGCCCTGCAGAAGTGTCTAAAACAGCAATGCTTAAACCTAGAGTGAGCATGTCCCCATAAAGGAAAACTAAGGTGTGAATTGGATATTTAATAATAAAAAATAAATACTTACAATCCCATTAAACGCATAGCATCACATTACTTGGCTGCTCGACACAGACGATAGTGCTGCAAGGTGAGGACTACATCAGGAACAGTCTTATTCTACAGCCTTTATTCTTTTGACAGCTATTCTTCTCCTACTTCTCTACATGCCATCATAGACCAGAGCATACTCACCTTACACTGAAGTTGCATATCACCAAACACATGTACATGACGACATGGGCCAAAAAAACGTGAAAGACCTTTTCAGAGACCATCTACCTGCCTTCAGAGGGAAATAATTAAAAAATGATTGCTGAGACTTGAGTAACACCACTGACAATTTCACAACCTCAAGCTAGGAACATTTATTCCCTGTCAATGTCCACCGCTGGGTGATTGGTAAATTAATGCTCCGTCGTATTTTAACAAACGCCAAGACCCAGCTGAGTGGCGGGGGTTGCGAGCAATAATATGATTGTGACATTTATGCGTGCTCGTTTGACAGATCCACCATCTTTCAAACATGCTTGGTGACAGCAACGCTGTGCTGTCTGATCAACTAGCCAGTTAGCTAAGTAGCAAGGAAGCTAACTACCTAGCTGTAGACAGTTGACATTTGCTTGCAGTTCTACTAATCAATGCAGATATCAAACATTACTAATCAATGCCTTGGGTGCTGGGGAAATAAGGAATACTGGGAAGGATACATGTTAAGTCCAAGTCGAATCCATCCTCCTGATATCTCCTTTTGTTCCGGCTGACCATTTCTTTTATAATCGCAGCCATTGTAGCAAGTGATAGGAGTCTTTATGGTTTAAAAATGAAGAAAACTAGGTTTTCTAGTATTCGCTGTCTGATCGTTTCTGACGCAGGCAATGGCTTTGCTCTCGATCGCTCGCTGCTCTCTGAATTTTGCAGGTCCTCGCAAAGACGAGCTAGCTAGCAGAGCTAGCAGTGGTTGTCGATAGGATTAGAATGGCTTCTTCTGGATCATAAAGACGGGCCTCGCTCTGCTCCTCCGTGCAGGCCCGACTTTCCCAATCCTGGAATTCGTCTTGCAAACACCCCCGAATAAAATACATGCAATTCTCCTCTGGAAAACCTTTAGATGTCAGACACGGTCCAAGCCGATGGCTCGATCGTAGTCGCTGTGATTGACAGCGAGGGGAGAGAGAACTCACCGGTTCCCGAAACCCGTATCCAGTCACTCAAACGTAGCTAGCTCGCTAGCTAACTAGCTAGCTAGCGCAGCTAGCTAGCAACAATAGCTAATGCTACCTCCTTTTTTGATCCAAAAGCCTCCTAACGAATCAACATTGTCGTCGACTGATTGCCCAAAACACATCTGAAAAAAGTGACAGGCTCCACCTTGAATGTATATTGACTATACAAAGATCACAAATCTGCACAGATTCGTTTGACAGTTCCGTCCCGGGGAATCATCTTCTTTTCTCGTTTCTCTCTCTCCAGCTGAACTCTCAAGCTCCCATCATGGCCTCCACCGAAGGAAAAAAAGAAGATAGAGCAGGCTGGGATTTTAGAACAAATATCCCACCGCCTTCACCATATAGTTCCACAGTTGAATTAACACCAGCAATTGTAGCGGAAACTAATATTGTTTAATATATATATATTAGATATTGGATGCAAAATGGATTACATAAGCAAATGTTGTAATCATTAAAAGCCGTAAGAAACGAGTTACTGCTTGGTAGCGGAAGGATACAGTCAGGGCGCATGCGACGCTCCCTTCTGTCAAAGTGATCACGTGTGGCTGTAATTAGGGAAGTTTCCAACATAATGTCACTTTTCGCGGTTTAAACTGTCATTTCAGACCGTAGCAAACACGCTGAAGTATCCTTGTAACCTATCAATTCATAAGCCTTTTATTTGGCATGCAATAGGAAATGCATGAGCTATGTCTTATTAATAGAATCTCTTCAAATAAATCATAAATTATACTAATGTACATAATTACACGAATAAACCATAATCAGCAATGTTTTTGCATTATGGACAGATAAAACAGACATAAAAATGTATCAAATTATGAATACCAAATTAAAAAACTAGCCTACATTTTAAAATAGAATATATCCGAACAGTCAAATTATAAAATACACTAAAGTAATCCAAAATGTGTTTCAGGCTACTTGCCTTACCATATCAGGAATGTGGTTATAGAAATAGCACTGGTCTTTCAGGACAGTCTGCTCAAAGGCACACTGCTCCTGCCTTAGTTCAGATGATGATACTCATGACTCATATATCCTCAAACAAATACAAAGCAAAACTGTTTAGCTTAAGTGGCTAGTAGGTGACAGGATTTGGATACATTTCCATTAAAATATCCACCACACCAGGAAAAAAAAATCACCTGTGTGTCTGTCAGCTGTCTTGCAGAAACTGGTTAATGCTGTTGCAGCTAAACTGTGCCACCCATACAACACAATGGGTTCTGAGATCATGGAGAGGACACTTTGTTTCACCCACTCCAACACAGGAGTGTATCCCATGATATTAGCATCCATAATGCCAAATAACTGAGGACACAATGCCTTTTAATGCACCGAGTGCAACCATGTGTGACTGCAACCAAGGAGTTAAAGCTCTGCTCCACTGAGCCCAAAAAAACACGTGAGAATTTCCAAACCAGCTGTGCAAGCATCAGTTTACAAGACAAAAAGGTAATAACTAATTATTTAAAGATGTACAGCCATGCACTCCAACCCTAATCCCACTGCCACATTTGATTGGAAATGTGACAAGTGGACAACTGCAAGTAGGTCACTTTTTAAGGTGGAAAAACCTGAGAGGTGATCAGGTCAAAAAATCATTCTTAAAAAAATCCTATTTATATCCATGATGTGGAACATTTTAGAGAGAGATTTCAGTTGTAGGGAGTACTCAGAAACATTAGGCCTGCAGACCTGCAGGACAGTAAACGTACTGTAAGGGATTTGCACCAGCAGCCGTTCTGGTAATTTCTTACTGACATGACATGCCGGATGTAGTTGGAGATTTTATATAAAGCACTGAGGGTGCAGTTTAGCAGATTTAAATGGGGTTACCTGGAACATAGCAGATTAAAAGATCTGATCCCATGTAAGGCTAATTAGAAATCCGCTTCTTAGAGGAGAGACCGGTCCTCTTCATGGAGGAACACTCATCTCATAGCAACGTAAGCCCTCACAGCTTAATGACGGGCAAAATTAATCAGGCTACTTCAAGTTCACTGAACCATCTCCTGACCTGAGGGCATTTGAAGGCATCTCGGGATCTCCTTGATCAATCTGCTATAAAAGATCTCTATGGCATAGCTGAGCCAATCCCCGGCTTCCCAATGCTTTGTGATGTACACAAACTTTAACAAAGCACTGTTTACTGGGCTGTACTTTGATTGTCTATCTTATTTCCATAAAAATTCAGTGACTCACTTGATCAATTAGATGCCTATCTTGGATGATATCATGTGCACAAGATGTTAGACCATTTTGAAGGATACTGCAGCTGTGACTGTGGCTGCTGCTAGCCCCGAGAACTTCTTGAGAATTGGTTTAATCAAAGTACAGATAAAAGCCATTTGCATTTATCTCATCTTTGCACAACAGGTAGACATCTCCACACATCACGGGCTTCACAGCTTCTCAGTGAGCACAGTATCATGCCTGCCTATTGTCAGAGCACCCCCAAGTGTCAGTGTGTCTTCAAGGCCTGCAAGTTGCTCATGAATCTGACATGATTTTTATGACTCCCTGTACCGCTTATGGCCAGCAGGTGGCAGCATCGTACTTTTGGCTCTACGTCCTTGTTACAGCGAACTGGGGCATTAGTTACTTTTCTGGTTTACTAAGTAGAATAATACAACCGTTATGTAAACGATGTGTTCATGACACTACACGCTCTGGTACAGTAGGTGGTGTTATGCGCCTAAACTAGTTGCTTTGCGATCCGCCATAAAACTCAGAGAAGAAGAAGAAGAACAGGGACCTGCCCATGCCCTAGAGAGCAAACCCAGTTTCAACCTTTGATACTCATCTGAAAAGCATGCACCTTGTAAAGCGAGAATTTAAGTTGCATAACCAGTGGCAGGAAGGTGAGATCAGAGTGATATCACAGAGATGAAAATATTTATTTAACACCGTTACATTCATGGACATACAGCTGAGATTCCTTGCCTGCGCACTATTCCAGTATAGGCAGTGCTCATCAGTGATTCATGGTAATAAATACATTGTTTTGTCAGTCCATTTTCCATCTTAAAACCCCCAGGTCTTTAACACATAGCACCATTCAGAACCTGCGAATATGAGGCATTTCAATCAAACACCAGCAAAAATTTTAAATATAGCAGTTTTATGATGTTCCCATTTGACAGAAAGGCACTTACATTATGATAAATCTAAGCTGTTGTTTTCAACACAATAATATGACACATTAACATGATGAATAAAGTAACTTCGGCTCATGTAATACAAATAGCTAGATAGGTAGTGCTATAATTGTAAGTGATCAAATATAAAATCTAATCTGCAGAGCATGTAGGTCTATTCAAGTACACCTAACCCTAAAACAAACATCAGCTTACCTTCAATTAATTAAAATATATAGTTTAAGTTAATATGCATATAAACATAAAAATGGATTTATAAATCACATAATCTGATAGCAACTGAAAATATAATGCTTAAGACAAGTCATTTTGATTGAGAGATTGGTACAAACGTCCCACTGTATAAGACTGACACATTAATTATAGTATTCTAAACTCATCACTTGACATCAAACTTTTTGGAGGGCAAGATAAAAGGGCCGACTGTCTAAAACACTCCTTGAGGAACTGTCTGCCTGGATCACTTCACGGTCAGTTGTGGACTGGTGGGCCGAGTGCTGCGTCAGTTACTGGTCCTTCTGCAGGGAGCTGTAGTACTCGGTCAGGACCTTCCAGGCCTTGGGGGCCATGAAACCGTCCGGAGGGTTCTCCCCGCTGCGTGCCAACTTCCTCATCTTGGTTCCCGAGATGAACTCGAACTCAGCATGTCTAAGAGGGCGAGGAATGAGCGAGGGCAAGAAGGAGAGAGATTAGACTCGATGGACAGGAAAAGTGGAAGCGGCGATTTGTGCAAAGATGTGAGAAATGAGCGCAAGGAAGGGGCAGGGCAGATCGTTAGGAGTGCTGTGTTTTCTTCGAATTTCACAATATCTACAATAAGGCCACCTGCACAGAGATAGTACATAAGTGCACTGGATCTACAACAATTAATTTTTTAACTTTAC
The DNA here is from genome assembly GCA_900312565.1 of Beryx splendens. Lineage (NCBI taxonomy): Eukaryota > Metazoa > Chordata > Actinopteri > Beryciformes > Berycidae > Beryx > Beryx splendens. The sequence continues at coordinate 4,568 of OMOV01098669.1, read as the reverse complement.
AAGGTGCACTGAGAAAGTTTGGGAGTTATATACTCTGTTTGCAATGTCAACAGCACTATACATGCACTGATCATGGATTATTGATTTTTTTCATGATACTCATGCTCATGATTTCTTATAATCTTGTTTACAGAATCGAGGTTTACAGCTGTGTGCAGGGGGATGGTACCAGTCATGGCAATTCAAACATAGTGCTTATGTAATGTAATGCTAAATCAGACTTTCTAATTTCTCAGTCTGATATAATTTGTGGTGACACGTTCTAATGGTGACACGTGCAAATGTTGCAGTTGTATATAATAATAGGCCGAATAAATAATCCAACTTGTGAGCAACAGTAGAGCAGGTTCCACGTTGAAAGCAACAGGATCAAATAATGAAGTAAGCAGTAGACAGCGGGATACAGTGATGGTTGCAAATACAAGTAATTAGACAAAGATACATTCAGAGAAACTGCTACACAGGTTATCTTACAGTGACGCTAAATGATAACACACGTTAGGTCAAAATGGTGGCTGCATTTTACAATTAGGATCTGCAAATCGTTCCTCGCTCACCGCTCCTTGTCGTAGAAGTCCATAGCTTTCTTAGCCTTGTTGTAAGCAGCTACCCTGAAGGGGATGATCTCCACGGAGGTGAGGCCCGGGGCCATGGTGAGCACCTTGCTGCCGTGGCTGGGCTCATACAGGTCCTGTTTGGTCTCCGGGTGAGGCATGCCCGCAGGGTCGCGGCCAACGATGTAGAAGTTAGCTCCAGCGATCATTCTCGCCCTACAGTGCCACTGTACCTGATGACAGATTGGAAGACACAGAGACACATATTAAAGCACGCACACGCATCGTAACGTAGCAGCACTGTAATGAGCAGCTTGTGCTGGGGATGGGAGGATAAGCTCATCTCACGATACGATACGATATGATACAATACGATATGATACAATACGATACGATATATGATACGATATGATATGATACAATACGATATGATACAATACGATACGATATGATACGATACGATATGATACAATACGATATGATACAATACGATATGATACAATACGATATGATACAATACGATACGATACAATACGATACGATACGCAGTATGGGGTTCATGATTCGATACAACCACGATACGACGTAAGAAATAAAAGTTCAGTGTTCAATGAAATTGTGACGGGCAAGCCATCTCACGGTAACACTTTACAATAAGGGTACATTTATTAACGGCTATTTAATGCTTAATAAGCATTAACTAACCCTTAATTAACAGCCTTGACTGTAAACTTGCTCTAACCTTAACCTCAGTGACTTCATGCCTCAACATGAACACCATTAGTAAATGATTACCAGACACATTAGTTAACTGTTAACTAACCCTTAAATAGCAGTACCCTTATTGTAAAGTGTTACCCATTCATTTATGATTACCACAGCAGAATAAAATGCAGCTGATATTGCGATCCATTTTCCTGCCCCATGATACGTATTTTACGAAAATCAATATATCGCATTTTTGTACTGCGATATATTGAATTTCGATTTATAGTCCCATCTCTAGTATGTGCATTGTCCAGACTGCTCATAACCAAAACAAAAACCGGACGACCTGTGTGGTAACGCTGCATCTTCCTCACCTCTGTGGGCCCGGCGTACATCATGGGTGAGGGAAAGATGGCGACAATGGTGCTAGCCGGGTCCAGGACGCCCTCCTCCAAGACTGCAGCGTGCTGCTTCATCCGCCAGTCCAGCGGCACGTCGTCGTCCTTGGTCCAGCCACCGAGCGGGTGCAGCAGCAGGACGGGATTCTTGTAGCCGCGCTCCAGCAGACGGCGCTTGGTGTCCTGCATCAACAGGGCGTGGCCGTTGTGGACTGGGTTACGCAGCTGGAAGGCAAATATGGCATCTAAGGGGGAAAATATACAAGAGATGCAGGCGGTGGTGAAACATACAGTGGCAGCATGATTGAAGATGTTGAGATGCATGAAATTTGCAATAGAAAATGTGTGGAAGGCATTATATACAATGAATATCTACCACAGCATACATGCTCATTATTCATGTTACTCAAGCAGGCTTTGTTTCATAAATTGGACCTCTAAATTGCCTGTGGATAGTTTGTGTAAGTGCACATCACAACATGCTTGCACCAAAAATAAAACTCAGAGGATAGGAGCACAGAGCAGCAAAAGAATAACAAAAAAAACCCGTACATATTATGGCGTGGATACAAAAACAAACACTAAAATAACATTCTTAAGCACAGCATTCACGTCAAAGTGGGTGGGAGCGTAAGAACGGGTTTTTTAACAATTGACAATAACAAAACAGGAATGTGTCTCCATTACGTGTGGAACACACATCACAAACATCTGCCATGCAGCCTTTAATTTACCATTCTATTTTTTTTTCATCTGGTCCTTTGTCAAGTTTCTTCTGAAAGACAAACGTCACATTGCTGTATGCAGTACATTTATCTTCATCTTTGTACAGGCTTTCATCAACTGGTGCGGAAACATTATTCCCTGAATGTTATTGCCCTTTCTAACCTGCTTTCATGTCTTTGAACTTCTGCCTGAGCTCCCGTGGGGTAAGGCGATACTGGTCCAGCCCATCGTTCCATTTGATCCGCTCCAGCACCTCCAGGTCACCACCTACCAGCCAGTCACCTCTCTCCATAACCATCTGCAAAGCGTAAGGAACAGGGAAGACTGATGATCTTATCTGACAAAACTATTTACTAGTAATTGTAATTAGTATTTACATTCTGGTTCAATTCATCCTTGCCTTTGTGTGGTGAGACCGATTGATTTATGTTTTGTTTGCCTCAACAGACAACTTGCTCAGTACAAGTTAAAAACTGACACAGTAAATGCAAACACTGACATAAGTACCTGAAGTTCTTACTGTTTGCAGTGCAATCATTAGGTTGGCATTAAAATTAACAACTGTGGGTTTTGAAGACATGTGATCAGAGCCTTTTACCTTTATATAAGGGTGTTGAGGGCAAGTGGTGCCCCACTGCCTGGCACAGCGTTCCTCCTTGCGGTGCTCGTAGAACTCGGGGTTCCTGAGAATGGCCACGCGGGAACCCTGGTACTCCAGGGCAATGGCCGCACAGCCATCCAAATCCTGCTTGGTCTCAGCGCTAACAGGCAGGACAATGGGAACGGACATGTTGATGGCCCCACCTGAAACACAAGAGTGCACAGCGTTGTTAACTGGCCAGCCAAAGTAAACATCACTTCTAAAAAAACGTATCCATAGACTTTTTGTTTATTTCAAGACGAACACAATCAGATGTAATAGGCATTTTAGTTCCCAAATCAAAAGGGAATGGGGCACTTATCTGACTGATGTTACTCTGTTGTACAAGTGCATTACTTATTTATTTAGTAAAAAACTAAAGAGCTTACAGTAAAACCACCCAACAACATACATATACATACATTATATAAATCAACATACATATACATATACAAACACATCCACATACACACACACACACACACACACACGAATACATAGCCTAACATAAGAGAGCTGATGAGCCGGTGTGGTCGTCTCTTACCATCCAGCAGGTTGCCAAAGTGCAGGACCTGGAGGAACTCCCTCTCTCTCATGAAGCCCTTCAGAGGGCTAGCCCAGCCTTCTGCCAACACCTGCACCCACTGCAGGTCCAACTGGGAGAAGAGAAATCACTTACAGTCAACAGCATTAAAGGAAAACATTACAGGAGACATTAACAACATTTCATGTAGGTTGCCTGGGCAGCAGGTTGACCTGAAGGAGAGCATCCCAGGAACGGGAGGCCACTAGTTTAATTCTGTTGACAGCAAAAACTCCACCCCGTCAAAATGTTCTTGAGCACAAAGCCAAATCCCTGCTCATTTCAGGAACGCCACAACTCTAACTCCTCTGGTAATATTCATACTAGTAACATATATGTACTACTTTCAAGGCAGACATGTGAATCAACACATTTCTAATCACACTGTGTGTAACAGGGTAGTCTGTTGCTCTAAATTCGGGAACAAAAAGAAATGAAACACTAAGTGCTTCTTGGAGAGAGATTAAAGACTTGTCTGTGGAGATCATACAAGAGTAATTTCCATTTGGGAGAAGTCTTTAATAATTTCCAGGAAACTGACTGAGTGTTTTTGATAGACATCCTTGCATGCATTTAGCAATATACAGGATGTGATGTTGCAATCCTTTATGGCATCAAGGTGATTCATACAGAAACCCGATGAGCAGTTGCCAATCATTTATGGCACAATGGACTGCAACATCAAATGCTTGGTAGGGCCTGTACTTTTTTTTATTAGTGCCCAGGGAAGTCAGAACAGTTCATTACTACATGGGATCCAACCAAGCGGCAACCTCCGGGGGCTGAAAAATGCGCGGATGTGCCAAAAACTGCAGTTCCTCGAATGGCCACTTGAGGCTGGCTCCAAAAGCGAGTCAATCCCCATAGACCCCCCTGTTAAAATGGCCAACTTTACAGCCTGGTACAAAAAACAGGGTTGATCTCAATAGCTAATTTCTACGTTCATGACAACTGTACGG